>JADGMU010000494.1:0-87718 GCA_016920895.1 Vaccinium myrtillus | reverse complement strand
TATTTATGCATAATATTAGAGTTTACAAAAATAAGACCTGCGATGGTCTGAGCCTTTCATTTTTGGAAGTTCCGTTATGATTAATATTTATGCATCCTTAGAGTTTACAAAAAATAAGCCATCTTACACTGTCAGAAAATAGATACATTCAATGTGAAGTGACTTACATAAAATGATTTGTAAATTGAAGTGTTTGCTCAATTTATTTTGCTCAATCATTGATGGTGCCACTACTGTTCACTCTATGATTTTTGGTTTGGTGGAAAATTATTTATTCTGTGCACATATGGAATTATGACCATTTTTAATTCTCTGTCTGTCCGTGGCAATTTGAATATTATTAACATGGTTCTGGGCATGTACCCTTTTATGAATCTCATTTGTTCCCTCTGACCCTCCATCTAGCCATTTAAAATTAACACATGTTTTTGAAGCATCTTGCAAACCAAGAATCTACTTTAAACAATGGCAGACTGAAGGCAAGAAGCATCTTGCAAACCAGGTATCGCCATATTCATATTTCTGTTTCTTGGCAATCAAATCAAATAGAACGTTGCCCATTTCTTCATCTGTGGTTCTCGTTTTCTTAATCTGCACAACACAAGAAGTACATATTGATTTTTCAATTTTCTTGATTTCCTTTTTCTTTTCCTTCTACGAATCTTAGGATTAGCAGGATAAACCTACGGGTACAGACAAAGATGTCCAGAAAATGTACAGAGGGCTCTCGGGGACCCACTTTTGGGTCCCATATGAGTGATCCGAACCGTTCATTCTTCTTAGAACATTTTTCCGAGTGGGCTCACAAAATTTCAGCTCAATCAGAAGGTTAGAAGTGGTCAAACCAAAGTCCCACCGTTTCAATCAAAGGATCACTCGTGTGGGACCCAAAAGTGGGTCCCCGAGCACGATTTGTGCACTACGCTCTGTACGCGTAGCAGGATCCGGATTAGCATAACTTAATCATCTAGTTAATTTAGAGAGGTTTAATCTTAAAAAAATAAAAATAAAAATTCCTACACTCCTAATCCGAATATCCGATGGTGGATCCATGCTTGTTCTTGAATAAAATATAAAAGTCATAGACAACATTATCTCAAGCCGAGAGCTTTTTTAAATTATTGAAACTATAAATTAGTATATAGGAACCTAATCTAATCAGCACACTTAATTGCCTAGTTTAGTGCCATAGTGGGGCTGTCCAGCAGGGATCCGACGTGGAATGATTACTTTGGGAACCACTCCTATAAGTTAGGGGTTTTGTTTTTTTAAATCATCTGGATGTATTATACTTATTAGTAGTAATTGATATAAGTAGTGAGTTTTTTTTTTTACATATCTATCCAGGCAAAACAAGATATATAGGCAGTCCATTTATTCTTGGAAACCTGTAGTGTATATTTAGACCGTCTATACATTGTCCAAAAGTATTTTGCACGGTTCGAATTTTAAAAAAAAAAAACTCTTTCAACTCTTCCCTGAAAGAGTTTTTTTTTTATAAAAAATCCGGACCATCGATTGTGGATGGCGGGTCCATCTGTGCACTACAAGGTGCCCTATATGAAGTGCCATACATGACCTTGGGGTCCTTTACTCTTATGGTCCTCCCCCTTTGATAGGGTGTAGGGATGATTTTTGTGGGTCCCACACAAATGATCCGAACCGTTCAATAATTTAAAAATATTTGGTTACAATAATCTGGGAAAAAATCATCCCAATCAAATAATTATAAGGAATTGGTCTAATCTTCAAAATTTTAATTTGGATTTTAGGATCTTAAATACTGAATGAATATTGAGTAAAAGTTAAATAATTGTGTACATCTTCGTGATCTGGACTCACGATAGTGTCGGGCTTGTCGAGACAAGCATTCATTAAAAAAAAATCTTGATCGGACTTCATGCGTTTTGATACCTATCGTGTCCGATCAAGATATTTTTTTTAATGATGCTTTTATCAACGAGCCCTGTAATATCAATACTTCAGATCACACGAGGATACCGAATACACAATTATGTAACTTTTATTCAATATTTGTCCAATATTTAGGATACTAAAATTTGAATAAAAATTAGATCAATTACTTATAATTATTTGAATGAGATCACTTTTACCGGATTAGTAACTATTAAATGTTGGATCATTTATGTGAGATTTTGAAGTAGGCCCCACAAAACCGTTTGTATACCCTATCGAGGGGGTAAATGGGTTGCCAATCTGTTTAATAGTTACTGTGAAAGTTGAATCGATTCACTTTCAAATGGTGACTCCTTCCATTTTAAACCAATTGGCCCTTTGGGTAATAATCCAATAATCCGGATTATTGGATTATTCGTTAGCCTTATTCAAATTTTTTTGCATCCGTTAGTTTTGTATCAAGATTTTGTCAGTTTTGGATTCTTCCGACGAGCATTTAATCTAACAAGTATAAAATTATGGTCAAAACTCAATTTTTTGAATAAAGCCAAAATAGGTGGATTATTGGGCCAATAATCCACCTATTTTGGCTTTATTCAAATTTTTTTTTGGTTTGACCATAAATTTATACTTGTTAGATTCGTCTCGTCAAGAGGAATCCAGAAACCAACTAACGGATGCAAAAAAAAATCAAATAAGGACAAACGAATAATCCAATAATCCGAATTATTGGATTATTAGCATGAACAATAGGTTGGACACAACTTCTAAATGACATGACCAGCCTTCAAGATCGCACATAGGTAAAAAAAGTACACAGTTCCGTGAAATAATTTGATGGGCATGTGAAACTAATCTCCGTGACCAATTGAAAAGCGTTAGGAATTTACTTTCTATACGGGTTTTATTTCGATTTTAATTAGACCTCCCACTAGTGGACAGAGATTAAGTCCTTAAAAATTAATCGAGATGTATGTAACTTGGCTCAAACATTTTTGTTTATCAACAAAAACCTTTAGAGTGGGTGGCTCCAATGAAAATGCTCAATTTCTTACTGGTTTGGAGTTCGAACATCTTCAATGCATCTCTATATCTCTATTTTAAAGATGGGATATGACATATTTGGGGGAAATTTTAATAATTTATCTCATCTTTTTCTCAACTTGTTTTTAACTTTTTGGAGGGAGCCATCGTACTTTTTAGAGATTTGGAGACAAAAATGGAAGTGTGGGTGTCTATGTTTGGAGATCCAAAGGTAAATTTAGAGACCAAATTTCTAAAAAAGACAATGAGCCGCTCCAAGATTCTCTCATAAAATACAAAAAGCTAAAGAAAAGATGGGATAAATCACAAAGCCCTCCTTAATATGTCACATCCGGTTCCTAAAATAGAGATATCGAGATGCATTAAAGATACTCTTCGATTAAAAAATAAGCGTGGAACATGGAACATCTACTCCGAATTTAGTTGTAGGATAAATAGAATTTGTATTGGAAGTGGATTCTAAACCATAGTCGTTTGTTTTTACAAGGTCGATCTATTTCGAGGACTGAATTACCGTTATCTAATTCACTTGACAAATTTTTTTTTTAATAAGGATATTCGACAAGGTCTATAAAATGAATTGCTAGATCACATATTTCAAATTTGGAATCTACACAGCTTGGACATTAAGGGAAGCAACGAATAAAGGGAGCGATTAGAAACCTTCGGCGTTAAGGTTAAATCTTTGCTAGATATTCGACAAGGTCTATAAAATGAATTGCTGGATTACAGATTTCAAATTTGGAATCTACACAGCTTGGACATAAGGGAAGCAAACGAATCGAGTCACGAGCAATTCGAGGCTCAGCTCGTTAAAGTTCGTCTTTGCTAGATATTCGACAAGGTCTATAAAATGAATTGCTGGATCACATATTTCAAATTTGGAATCTACACAGCTTGGACATAAGGGAAGCAAACGAATCGAGTCGCGAGCAATTCGAGGCTCAGCTCGTTAAGGTTCGTCTTTGCTAGATATTCGACAAGGTCTATAAAATGAATTGCTGGATCACAAATTTCAAATTTGGAATCTACACAGCTTGGACATAAGGGAAGCAAACGAATCGAGTCGGGAGCAATTTGAGGCTTAGTTCATTAAGGTTCATCTTTGCTAGACTCTTTTAGTAATTGAACTCAAGTTTAACCCTTTTTAAGTGAACGAGCAGAGTGCAAACACTACAGCTTGTTCGGTTTGGATCTCAAGACCCACCCTGCACGATTCCTAATAAAATTTTCTTTTTATCTCTCTTTACTCATTACCCCTAAAACTCTCTCTCAAAATCCAAACCGAACAAGAGCTCAGTTCAACACGGCTCGATTGCACCCCTGCCAAACACTAATCCCTCCCCCAAAAGGTTTAAGCAGTAGATATGCATGTGTTTAAAATATTCAAGGGAAATGTTCCACTTTCGGTGGAGAAAATGAATT
Source organism: Vaccinium myrtillus (assembly GCA_016920895.1). Taxonomy (NCBI): domain Eukaryota; kingdom Viridiplantae; phylum Streptophyta; class Magnoliopsida; order Ericales; family Ericaceae; genus Vaccinium; species Vaccinium myrtillus. The sequence continues at coordinate 83,332 of JADGMU010000494.1, read as the reverse complement.
CAAAATTGTCAAATACTTGTTGTCGCAGTCAGTCACCAAAGAAAAAGTCAACAAGCATGACTGTGTCTGCAAAAGGGTCGGTGTGAATCGGCACGTGTCGGTGGTCCACTCACGGGGGATGTCACTTCACACCCCCAGCCTTTCCCTCAATCATTTTAATTCATTATTCCTTGTTTGTTTGTCAAAGTCGTCCAATTACTCCCCCATTAAAAAATACACGTTAGAAAAGATCTAGCCCACCTTTTGTTCATAAACATCCAAACTTGTCTCACTTATTTGATGGACACTTGTCCTCCATTCCTCCTGACACTTGTCCTCCATTCCTAGTTCGTGGTTGGATTCATAAATATCTCTTTCTAGAAATATTATTTAATGCCCTCCGCACGCCGCGGTACTGGGACCCAGACCCGTTTTTCAACACACATTTCTAGAAATATTATTTAATGCCCCTGCACGATGCGGTATTGGGATCCAGACCCGTTTTTCAACACACATTAACGTGGGACTTGAGATCTTATAGTATATGAACTTTACACCAATGTGTGGTAGAGAAAGTGACACTGGTACCGAAACCCATTCTTCAACTCACATTAACATGGGCTTCAAGATCTAGTGTATATACTTCATACCAACACGTAGTAGAAAAAGAGTTGAGACACCAACAGACAGTGCTGGTGCCTTAGGGGCATTTAATAATGTATGTTTTCCAACAAAAACCTTATGGTCACATTCATTTGAGTGAAAATCCCGTTTTTCAACACACATTAACGTGGGACTTGAGATCTTATAGTATATGAACTTTACACCAATGTATGGTAGAGAAAGTGATACTGGTACTGAAACCCATTCTTCAACTCACATTAACATGGGCTTCAAGATCCAGTGTATATACTTCATACCAACGCGTAGTAGGAAAAGAGTTGAGACACCAATAGATAGTGCTGGTGCCCTAGGGGCATTTAATAATATATGTTTTCCAACAAAAACCTTATGGTCATATTCATTTGAGTGAAAATCCTATTTTAGGAATTCACTTTCTTTAGTATCTCCTTTTTTTTTTCTTTAGTAATTTAAAAACGTTATACGTAAGTATTTTTTTAAACGTCCGCAAAAATACACGTTTCCCAAGTGGATCACTTAAAAAGGGACGGAGGGAGTAATATATTTTAGGAGTTAATAGTCGGAAGGAGTCAAACACCCGACATGAACCAAGTGATTATCGTTTTTTAAAACGTGATCGAGCTTGACCTCTCTTCTACCTCATTTTCTTCTAACTTAATCTGATTCAAGTAATTTCGAGCAACATGGCTTTGTTAACTCATAATATCATTACTGCTAAAATTGTAACACTGGAGATCTTAAAATTCTCACTTTTTGGTTATTTCTCTGTTACACTTATGCAAAAAAATGTAAATACTGGAGTGTTTTTTATATAGCTCTGTTTGATTTGTCTTGAAATAGGAGTGTCCGATGTTATAAGTATTTTGTAATTAAATATGCATTTGTTTTGTTCTCATACCAATATGAAAAAATTAATAAATTGCTGTTTAGCGGTTTTTGCATTCCTCTTAACATCAAAATATTTAATTTTTCTCTCATTAATTACGACCTCCTCCTCATAAACCAAGGAGTACAATCCAAATGGGCTAAGTGCCACATCTAATTTTATTATCTTAATGGAAGGGTTTCTTTTATTTTATTCCATTGTCATGAACAATAATCACTCTGATAGGAGAGCTCATGGAGGATTGCATGAGATCAACCTCATGGTAACATTTTCTGATTTTGTTGCAGGAACCTTATTACTGTTGGGAATTGGGATGCTTTAAATCCAATCAATTGCTGTGTGACAAAAAGGTTTGGCCTGGGTGTCATTTTCTTTGACCCTTTCCCTCCATATTCTGTTCAACAAAAATGTCTTGGCTCTCCTACTCACATTTGAATGACAACACAAAGATGCATGTGATTGGTTCTTTCACGTCTATTCATTTCACCACATTAATCATGCATATTTGTTGATATTGATTATGTATGGTAGTGTTAGAGCATCTCATCAGGGGAGGCAAATCCCCCTGATGGCTAAGTTGGTGAGTGAAAGGAGGGAAAAACCTCCAAAATCAGACTCAACAATTTTTGTCAAATCTCCCGATTCTTAAACTTCTACATGAACTATTAGAAATTCTTTGAGACTATTCATAAAAAAAAAATTCTCTCTCCGACTTGGAATAGAAGCAATTTTGTGAGTTTTTTAAAAGTGACAAAAACTAATTTATAAAAGGTGTTTTTGAGGTTAAATTTGGCCCCATTTTTGTTGAGCCTGATGAGGATGCTCTAACTAAAGGATAGATACTACTCATACTTATAATACTACTACAAGGGCCCATTTGTTGAAGGGGAATACATGTCAACCGTCCGAGACACTTATATCTGGGATTTGAATGTATACATCTATTAGAGTACCGGTTTACTATAATTGCACAAACTCTCTCACAGGGGATGTGCGGGAGCTACTACTTATATCCTTTGTGAGAGAATTTGTACAATTGTTGGTAAATGTGTTAATTTCTCTATCTTTTATCGTTAGAGTAATACATGCATATACTATAAGGGCGCGTCTATTAGGGGTCATAGGAAGGGAAAAGGTATGTATTAAACGGTCCGAGACATTTATATCTGGAATTGGTTTGTGCGAACAAATGTAGGAACTAAGTCCATAGCAATGAGGCGTCTGCTAGTGGACGGTGAGATTAATCTCACAAGTCACAGGATTAGTTGGGGTGCACAAATGTTGGCCTGGATACCTAGTTATAAAAAAAAGAAAAAAGAAAAAAGAAAAAAGAAAAAAAAGAGACAAAACTAAGTCCATAGTAAGCTACTTAGCATGAGTAATTGAACCCAAGTCCCACAGAAGAAAGTGGCAAGAATCTTAGTGTGTATATGCATATATAATATAGGTATCAGTGGTGTGAGCTGAAAGGCTAGGCCATGGAACACCCAAGTTTTGTAGAGGGAAAAGGCATGGACAAAGTTGGCTTTAACCGTAACTGTGCAGGCAGTTGTTGCTCCTCGACGAGCCGAACCGGGTTGGGCTTGAGCATTTGAATTAATTTTTTTGGGTATTTTATTTTTTACTTTAAATAAGTTTAATTCTGAAAAGTTGCTTCCCTATAATTCGTACCCATTCGAATCTGATTTGTTGCATCTTCTGGTTCAAGCAGTCGTGTCTAGTTGTTAGTACCTTTCTGGCAATCATCAGACTCAACCCATGGCTGTTCCGCGTCCAACTTGCAGGGGCCAATCTCTTAATTTAAAAAAAAAAAATTAACCTACAAATTATTATAATTGCAAAGGAGCCCAGGTATCCTTATTCACTTCTTACGTCCACCACTGCTTGTCTAAATTGGATCTCCAATAGGGCTGCAAATGACTGAGCTGCTCGCGATCTGTTTGTGGATCGAATCGTGAAGGCTCCGCTCGGCTCATTTAGTAATCGAGTCAAACTCAAGCTCGAGTTTTAGGCTCGTTTAGTAAAAGAGCTCGCTAAAGCTCGACTCGACTCCCAAAAGCTCAACTCGTTTATATAGACTCGACTTATTTAAAGAGGCTCGTTAAGTAAATTACTCTGTGTCTCCTCGTTAAGGGCTCGGGTCGTTTACGAACGAGTCGAGCTCGGGATCGAGTTTTCGGCTCGTTTACTAAACGAGCCGAGCTCGAACACTACAAGGCTCGGCTTGACTCAGCTCGTTTACACTCCTAACACTCCTAATCTCTAGTTTGTGATTGTTTTAATTTGTAGTATATTGTCTAGTTAACCAACAACATTTTCTATTTTATGATAAGGTTTGCTATAATATGAAAAGCAATGATTCCAAACACAAATGTGACAATCACACCGGCTCTTATCTCATTAATTAATCTCGCCACCCTAATAAGGTTAAAGAGTTTGCTTTAGTTAATTCCAGTGATTAATTATGAGAAGCTTGAGCTGTTGTACAGTTATAGGTAGGTTTACTTCACATGCATTGGTCCATTTGCAATCCATTACGAAACTCTTTCATTAAAGTAATCAAATTATTTAATTTTCACCAATTAAAAAAATGTCAAACAAACTAGTCATCTTCAGTTGTGTTGACGGCACCTCATCATCAAACAAATTAAATTAAATAAATAAATAAAAGGAATCGCATGGAAGCAAAGTGTGATAAGGAGAATGGGGACACTGCTATCTTTAGGCACGGTAGGCCTGGCCAACCCTCAATCTGAAAGCAATTATCCGTGAGTTTGAAACCATCAATTGCGGGAGATGGATGACCTGGATGCGGCAAAGACTAGTCCCCCGAGTCCGTGATAAGGAAACACGAAATCCAGAAAACTGAAAAATAGAGCAATCCTGCAAAATATGAGAATATATGCACTTCTTTTCGGAAAACCTAAAGTGGTATGCAACGCCTATGCAGGAAAATGTCTGAGCCGTTAGGGGACCCACTTGTGGGTCCTACACGGAAGATCCGCACGTTTATTCATCTTAGAATAATTTTCCAAGGGGACCCGTAAGAATCGGCTCGATCCGACGCGTTTGTAAGTGGTTGATCCAAAAACTCTCCGTTTCATTCAAACGATTTGAATGAAACGGGGTTTTGGATCAAAGATACACAAACGCCGGATCGAGCCGATTTTATTCTGAGGCCCCTTGGAAAATTACTCTAAGATGAATGAACTTCGAATCTTCCGTGTGGGACCCACAAGTGGGTCGCCTAACGGCCTGACATTTTTTTGTACATAGGCGTTCTGCCTCTAGCATTGTCCCTTCTTTTTGGCTTTTGAGGGCGTCCTAAATTTGGTTATGTTGTCTTTCCGTTCACATATATTAGGTTATTAACAGGCCTAAACAAGGTATGAAATATCCCCATAAAAGTTACCTCTCGAGATTCGAACCTTAGACTATTTTTTTTTGGGAATAGTAAAATTAATACACAGAACCAATTACAAATCTCTGGCAGTTAAATTCGAGACACTCGATCACAAGTCACAGCACAAAGCGTGTTCGTGTAGAGAATGTTTTCTCTTATGTTAGTACTCTGCTTATCATAAGAGAAGGGAATGCAACATATACAAGCACAAACTCAATGGAAGAATTGATAATGATTAGATAGATAAGCCTAATTAATTAGCTTAAGAGCATGCTTTGAAAGAGTCTTGAAGGTGTTGTGCAGCCATAGGTTGGTTGACTTTGGACATAGAATATAGGATTTGTCGAAACCAATCCTATGGCTACTCTACATGAAATTAACCCTTTCTTTTTTCTTCATAACCAGGTGTCCAACTAGCTTACACGCACCTCGATTAGTTTTGGGAGACGAATCTCACCGTCTACTAAGGGCGCCTATATATAAAGAAACAAAGTTGTGTATAGACTGGCCCAAAAAAAATTAATAGCTCCTAAAAGAGTGAAGATTAAGTTCCAAGCCGTGACCACTTGGCCAACCATTGGTTACATGAAATTAACCTTAATGGCTGGTTGGAATGGATAAGAAGCCAATATCAGACTCGTTTTTTATGACAACAACATCATCATTACCATTTTCCCAAAAAAAACATCATCATTACCATTATCAGATTAGTTATGCGAAATTTTTTTAGTGGATACATGACAAACTTGCACCTCTCTGCATATAGATAGACATCCAAACCCAGATGCAGTAATGAAAGACTTTGCCAATTGCTCTGGCCAATTTGTTCCAGTTTTACCGATTTTAGCCCTCAAATCTTAGGTCCATGATGCTAGCTTTTTGGTAGTTTTTGTGTTGAGCTTTGTCCTGTTTTGTCTTTCTGGCCTTTTTGTTGAAATTACTTGGATGCCTTCCCAGACTTTTATAATGTTGAGAAGTGCCTTGAAATTTAGTTCTGATCATCCATGGCTGGCTCGAGCGACCAATTTGAGCTTTCTGGTCGTCAGAAGGAAAGGAGCTAGCTTGAACGGTGTAACAGCTGGTTTGAGCGACCAAAACGCGATGACTTTTGGCTAGTTTTTTGTAGTCTCTATATAAAAGGAGACATAAGGAGACTCTGGAGTTTGTATCCTTTGGTTCTTCCTCTCATATTGTGGCCTCTCTAGATTTGCGGTTTACAGCCGGCTCTTTGTATTTATTCTTCACCATTGATAGTGAACACTCTCTCCTCGCCCGTGGACGTACCCATCTTGGGAAACCACGTAAATCTGTGTGTCGTGTGTGCTTGTTGATTTTGTTTGCTTTCTCCTAACTTAGTCGCGTACATAGCGTTCGTTTCAACATATTTCCTCCTATGCCCCCATTTTGTTCCTGCTTTTGTCCTCTTGCTCTGGGTTGTTTTGGTTAATTTAGTACGAAAAAACAACCAGACAAAATACATTCTATATTCAAAGGACTCAGGGGAGTGAGTAAATATCATATAGTATAAGATAGCAATTTTTTTATGATGCCCCAATGTGGTATTGGGGCATTAATGTGTACTCTGCGGTGCATTTCTGGCCTTTGGAAGTCAGCCTGAATGTTGCAATAAGGCTATTGGTTCCAAGCAAACCAGACTTGACAATAAACTGAACTTGACAAATAGAATTTAGCATTAAAAAGTGCGATTTTGTCAAAGATAAATAAAACATAACATTCATAGAATATTTTATAAAAAAATCCCGCACCAAATTAATTTTAGATAGAAAATATTCAAAATTATTACGAAAAGTTTAAAGAAAAATTATTTTTTGGGTGTTCGAAATTACATGTATTCTTATAATGAACATTTTAAAAAGGACATCATTTTAGTAATTAAGAGAAATGATTCAATACGCAGACTTGATTAAAAACAGTTAACAAAATTCAAAGGACACTCCGGGGATCCTGTTGGCGGCGCCGCACTACAACCCTGTAGTGTGGCACACGAGCCGTTGATCTCGACAATGAACGGCTCTGATTTCATCTCGGCAATGAACGGCTCAGATCATGCAAGTGCCAAGACGAAATCCGGCCGTTGATTGCGCGATCAACGGCTCAGATCCCGCACTACAACTCTGTATAAGATGCCCCGTTCTACGAAAAGTCCTAGGGAAAAAAGCAGAAGAGGTAAAGGGAAATCTTTCCAAGTTTAATCAATGAAAATACTTAAACCACAAGTCTATTTAGTCAATAAATCTGATTTGAACGTTGATTAAACTATAAACTAATTTGTTGAAAAATCTAAATATAATAAATACAATTGTTGCAAAACAAAAAATACTATTTGTTACAACCATGAGGTGGCATGTTTGAATCCCATGGAAACGGAAAGTAGCCATCTCAAACCTTTGGGCCATTAGGAGTTCTCCCGGTCGTTACCTTCAGAGTTTTGAAATTAGTCGAACACTGTAAAATGGCCAAGACATCCGGTTATAAAAAAATGGAATAAAACTAATGCGTACAAAGTATAGATATACAAAAAAAGCCATTTCCTCTGGAAAATGTGTCATCACGGTGTAATTTCTGATGATTGCTATACAGGGTGGCAGAGCATAAACGAGTCAGAACACATTACTCTCAGTTACCAGAAGAAGAAAAAGAAAGATTCAGAGCAAGGAGAAAAACTCTAGCTGACGGGGGGAAAAACAAGGAAAACCAACTTGTTTCAGTTGATACTTTGTCTACAGATCAAGATTCTTTTAGATGGTGTTGCTTCATATCCGCGCTGACAGTGTACTAACCACATTTACATGATGTTTTTGGCGGAGCAACTTGTGGTGTCTTGTAGATCTATACCATTGGAAGTTCATTCGTGCGCTCATACTTGGTTGGAGTCCATCTGATCATTTGGGTATGTGTTATCTTTTGTCTTTGACTAATACTTTATCTCTTCTGAGACTGCTAATTTTTGATCTGCAATGCTATAGATCTGCAAGGCACCACAAGTTGCTCTGCCATAAACATCATGTAAATGTGGTTAGTACACTGTCAGCACGGATATAAAGCAACACCATTTGAAAGAATCTGATCTGTATAGATAGTTCATGATGATGATCTAATAAAGGTAAATAAATTACCCAGTCATTCAGCAGCTCAGACAAGCAACAATCAGAGTCTTACACTTTTGCTGCTTCAGGTTTGCTAGGTACTGAAACTATACCAAGTTTAGTGAATAAGAAAGTAAAAACCACACTTTTTGACAGGTACTGCACTGCTTATTTTAGGTACATCAGCGCTGCAACTTGAGAATATGGACGATGAACTATGTATGGTATCTGCACTCACCAGTGGTTAATTAATAGTTTAATACTTATATAAACTGGGGCCGATTCCGGAGACACAAAAAAAAAACACAAAAAAAGACACGCCATCTTAGCCCTTCAAATCAATGGCCAAGATTAAATCTCATCTCTCTCTCTCTTCCCCTGTAACCTCAGGGACACACCCACTCTCCTGGTTTCTCCCTCTCCGGCAAACCAACACCCTCCCTGGCCGCCCCACATCACCTGATCAAAGGTTTGATAGTTTAGCCCATGTATTTACAGTTGAAGTTCGACTGAATAACAACACCAAAAGATAACTCCAAATTAAACTCCCACAACACATCCCGCGAGCACAGAATTCTTGTCACTCCCACAACCCGACCAAAACCCATCTGTGAAATCAAAAACCCAATAAATTTAAAACCCGTCCCACCTGTGAAATAAAAAACCCAATGAATTAAAACCCATTGGTGAAATTATAAACGACATGGACCCACCATGTTTAAGAGAGAGGTAGTGCCTAATTTATTTCTTCAAGTAATTTGCAGATGATATTTTGTAATTACTTGGTTGTATTTCACTACCACGCAGTGGTGTAGCTAGGAATTAGCGATAATGGGAGCACTTTTAAACGCATTTCCAAAAAAAAAAAAAAATCGTTGTAAGCAATGTCAAAATATTAAAAGAACGTTTTGTGCTAAAGATATTAAAAAAGCTAACATATTTACTAAGAAATGTGTAATTAATTTCACATATTGTGCAAACAAATCAATTGTTTGAAGTAGCAAATTAAATACACAATAACTAGAATGTTAATATTCAACATTTTTTTATACGATTAGACCCAATTAATACTTTTCTTCTAAATTTTATCCCTAAACCTTCAAATTCTTCTTCCGTTACAATTAATAAATTATACTCCATGATTTAGCTACTTATGAATTTGGATATTACACATTGGAGAGTTGCAGATGGCTAGTGGTGACTATTTTTTTGACATCTCATTGCGCCAATGTATGAGAATTGTTGTAATATTTGAGATGAAAAGTAAAGAATGAAATGATATACAAAATCTAATAGAATAATTAAACAAAGAATACTTTAAGAAATCAATTTATAAGAAAAATGAAAAATCTGAAAAAAAAAAAAAAATAGCAAGAAGTCAGTGTGGGCATGTGCCCACACTAGACCTCAAGTGGCTCCGCCACTGCTACCACGACCCACGAGTATTTCTCTCTATTTCTCAGACCAATTGCATCTTTTGATGTAGTGTTGAACTACACTGATTTCACCCCACTCGAGTTCTCACAGAGAGAGAGAGAGAGAGAGAGAGAGAGAGAGAGAGAGAGAGAGAGAGAGAGAGAGAGAGGATCGTCGGCGAAGGGGGTTGCCGGAGATGGAGGAGCTAGAGGGGAAATGCGGGTGCGTCAGGGGAAAGGGGGAGAGAAAAAGATAAGGTGAGGAGGGTAAACAAGGGGAAAAGTTTGTTTTAATCTCAACCGTTAGTTTCAAGGGCTGAGATGAAGTGTTTTTTTTTGTGTCCCTAGAACCGGCTCCATATAAACTTAGCAGTCTCAAAATCTAATGCTACTTTATCTTTTATATTCATCATAGGTATGCTCTATGATGTCAGCATAGGTAAGCTTGTAGTCCAACAAATTAAAAATCTAGGCAGAGGATTGTTAGAAAGCTGCACTGACGGAAATGTTCTAAAACTCGCTAGGTGCTCTCAGGACGGCCGAGAACCTTCTAGCTTTCAGGGGCAAGTACTCGGCGCCTAGTTGGACTAGTCGGCGAGGGGCTTTCTAGTGCTTAGGCGGCGAGAACTCGGCCTTCCAAACCTTCTTTTAGAACACTGACTACTGTGCTCATATTCGACTCTAGGTGTTGCGCTAGGTAGGTTAATGCCTTTGCCAGCTGTTCACTAACCCATTGTGCCAAATGAATCATATCAATTACCTGCTATTCAGCCATTGCACATTCTGCAGAGCCAAAAAATTCCCAAATGAATCCGTTAATTTCTGTTGTGCCAAAGTTGAAGTGGCACTGTACCCGATAACTATTCCAGATGAGTTCTTATATTTGTATGGAGTATTCTGCCGTCCGCCTATTAGGCGGACAATAAAGTGTATAGAATCTGAATTCTTACATGTAAGAATTCAAACAGTGAAAACTCTTACATGTAAGAATTCTGATTGCTTTGTGTTTTACCGTCCGCCCAATGGGCGGATAATAGAAAGATCCTATTTGTATTCCGACATGGGTCCTGAGTCTACAAATTTCCTTCAGTACATTATCCCATACAACAGCGCATTCTCAATTTGGATCCTCAATTTGCAAAGCATTGCAATGGTATCTTCACATTTCGAGCTTAACAGTTCATACCCTTCTAGCAGTGGCCCATCTTATCTTCAATTGTACGTTTATGATACAGAGCACGAGGTTGCAAAAAGGATAGCAGCCTATTATTGAACGATTCATTCATGCATTAGAATCTCAATCCATACTCACGGTTCTTCCGTAACCTTAGAGATGTTCCAGATTTTGAGAAAGTGACATTAGACTCAAGGCTGACCCCAAAATAGTTAATTCTGCTCCACCTACTGTTCCATAAGTCGCTGCAATTTGGATGGAAGATGAAAATGCCAGCGACCTTCGAGAGCAAGAACATTGTGGTTCAGACTTGATGGTCATAGTCAAAGGATCAAATGACTATGGATTGTATGATCCGCTGCAATATCCATTGTTATTTCAGTTGGATTGATTTTGTCACAAAACTTCAAACTCTGTAAATATGTAGCAAGGAACAAGCGTGAAATTTATGTCTATGCAATGTAAAGTTGTTCCTTCTATTACTGTTTGGCAGGACAGCCAATGTGTACTAAGACATCTGAAAATCAAGCCATTTCTGAGCAACGGGCGGCTTAACCTTCGTGCGGAGCACGTGACCGTGCACCTAGTATTACTCAAACAAGGAATCCAAATGTACTTCGTCTCCAAGAGTTTGGAAGAGCATGAAACAATGAATTGAATATGCCATTGGTTACATCAACAAATAAATTATAACCAGTAGATCGACTTGGTTAGAGACTGAACAAATAAATGAGATTGAATTCTAAGCAGTTAAAGAATAAGCTGCAAATGTACTCTCATTCGGGCCAAAAAAATGCCCAGCTGCACACTCCATCTTATTTATTTGTTCCTTCCTCTTATCTTTACTTTCTTTCCTGTAAAGTTCTAGAGATTGTACTTTCATTCGGACTTTTGTCTACAAATCCTGTTTCGTTAGCTCTTCCATCTAAGAACATACACAAATCAAGTTTGATTTATAGGGGTTCGGAGTTGGTGCTGTGTAGGGGGTGTGCAGCACGCGTGCTATGCAATCCGAGCTGTTCGTTCGGCAATCCAATGGTCCAGATCTCATCTCAATTGTGCAACATCCGACTGTTCATTGCAACATAAAATATGGCCATTGAATTGCCGAGCGGATGGCTCGGAATGCACAGCACGCGTGCTGCGCACTCCATGCGCATCACCAACACCCGACCTGGTTTATAGCATAGACATTCTTCCCGAACCATGTAAAAAGGGATACGTAAAGGGATCTATCATAGGACCCACATTCTGAGTTCAAAAGGGATTCGAATCGTTAATTTGTTCAGCTTGTTAGGGTTGTCAAATACTTAAAATATCACACTGATCAAATTTCGGTATCAAAGTTACTAGAAAAAAAAAATCCACTATGCTTGCTCAGTGCCTTACCATGTCTTGTGAAAAAAGACAATAATATGATGAAAAAAGTTCAATGGACAGCTCTATAAACTAGAGAATGTGGAAAACAAAACATAAAGCACACAAAAAAAAGAAAAAGAAAAAAGCTTTCACGCTAACTGATCATGTCTATGTTTATGATGGAATACAAAGTGAGGAACGATAAAGAAGAAATAACATAAAAACACAAAGGATTTACATGATTTGGGTTAAAGCCTTCCTTTAACCAACAATAACAACAGAGAGAGATGGAAATGAAAGGGGAGAAAAGAATGAGTCCATTGTATGACCCGTATCGCTTCTTGCAAAAGCCCAAGAACCAAGTACCCATTTAACATGGGAAACTCTATTAGTAAGAATATGGTCTAAAATGACAAAAATAAATAACATGTAGGGTCTATTTAGTTGGGTCATGCCAGTAGCAACACAATCATAATCATAATATGGGTTTGCATTCACGAAACATTTATGCCCTCTGCCATAAGGTAAGTGCAATGAAATCACAATGCAACAAATAGTACATTTTTTCTATATACGCAATAAAATTTTATTGGAAAGGCATCAAGAGGATGCCACCCATGTACAAAAATAGTATTTGCTGACAATAATAATAATACAAATATAGTTTATTTCCAATCAAATTGTACATCAAATTACGACACCTTAACTATAATACTTATTATCATACAACCACAATACCATTACTTCTATTCTTAGTCACAACTTTATGCTATATTTTCATGAGGTAGTTCAGGGAACAAACAAACTCTAGCACTCTCATATTTCAGCCATTTAAACTGTTGGATTTTTCGTGAATGAAACCGGGGCACTCGGAGGGTCTCCCGAGGCAACCGAGACCTCCCCACGGATTCAACACGTGTACGGATTAATGTTGGGTAACTCCCCTCATGAAAGTAGAGATAATGGCAGCAATCAAATCCCATTCAAATTCGAATTGAAGTTGGTTGTTACAAATCACATAATTGAATTGCAAATTCAATCTGCCTATTGAATGGGGAGGCTCCCCCATTATTCCCGTATTGATGTTTTAGCTCCATTTTCCAGCTATAAATGGACAACTCTATTGTGTGTTTCTTCACAAGATTTCGTGCAACACATATACTCTAGAAATCGTTCTTGAGAGAGAGGTAGATGCTAGTTACAGTTCGCTAAGGCTTCCAGCGGTGGTGTTCCGGTGGTCGTGGTTCAAGCCGTTGTATCCTAGGACGACGACGTCGAGTCAACCTACAACACCCACGGTAGGCGGCACATCTTTGTTAAGGAGAGTGTGGTTACACACGACTCGACCTTCCGATTACTGTTTGTATCTCTATTTTACAATTCTGTTATTTTCCAGTTCTTGTAACTTCTTTGTAAACTGTTCATGTATTGTTATATCAACGAAATTTGTTCTTTGGAATTTCGGATTGCCACTGTATTTTTTCCAACAACTAGATTTGGGGAGGCTCGAAGTTTTGGAGGGCATGTGGAATTCGAGATCAAACTGGATTTATTGAATCTGGGAAAGATATTGGACACTTTCTTGCGTGAGTACTTGAAAGTTTTCATGAGGGATAAATAAAGAGGCACTTATGACATCGCAAAGATGGAGACAGGAAGGAACGAAGCAGTGTACATGGCAACTTTTGTCCACTCCCCCCGGTTGTGTACCATAAGGAGTACAGTCGCAGCAAATGCAAACATCATCATCATCACCGATGCGATCAGAAACGTAATACCTAGCATTAGCATTTGTGGAAGAGTTTGCTTGAAATCTTCTAAGCGAAACGGGGATGTGAGAATTCGAAGGAATATAATCATTGAAGTCAGGGAAAATGTAAGGGAAAGGACATCGGTCATGGTGAAAACAACAAAGAAAGGTCGGTTGAGGAGGATTGGGAAACCGGTACTTTGGTCGGAACCTCCCGGTATTGTGTAGGCTGCAGCAAAGGCAACGGTGACAATGAGCACGACCACAATAGAACAATTCTCCGCTGTACGTTTGATCCACTCAGTGGCCTTTTCGCGCAGAGGTTCATTCATCTCCTCAAACAGCTGTCGAGCAGTCTTCTTCTTTTTGTTGATTGTATTTTGTAAACTCCTAGGGCATAGACGGGTCGTGCTATGGGATAGGCCATGCCTGTTGGCAACACAATAATCTTCTTGTAACGAAAATATGCATAGGCTAGGGTTTCTAGTCGAATCATGATTTTGTCAAGAAGATTATTGTGTTGCCAACAGGCATAGGACTTACATGCTGGGTTCAAAAGTATTTGAATTGTTAATTTGTTCAGCTTGTCAGGATTGTCAAGTACTTAAAATATCACACTGATCAAATTTCGGTATCAAAGTTACTAGAAAAAAATAATCCACTATGCTTGTTCAGTGCCTTGCCATGTCTTGTGAAAAAAGGACAAAACATGATGAAAACAGAATGCAAGAAGTTCAGTGGACAAATCTATAAACTAGAGAATGTGTGTAGACACCCCGATTTTGACCCGAGAAACTTATCAAGCATTCTCGATGATGAAATAGACCAATCGTGCATACCTTGAGGCTAAGAACAAGGCTTGAACTCACCAAACCACCCTAAACCATTCTAAACCCTCCTAGAACAACCTTAAACCAACCAAAATGACCAAAATACCCTTCAAACCATCCAAAATGATCTTCAAAATAAACCCAAGCCTACACCATCTTCTAGTATATTCAAAACCCTCTTTATTGATATATAATACGTCTCAATCCGTTTTGAAATGAGGGAGATGTGCCCGTTTTACCAAAATGACTTGTTTTCCCGACCTTCTGAGGGTAAAATGGTCACACATTTTGATGTACAAATTATCTTGGGTTTAAACCAATTGGGTTAGAAACTAAACTCAACAAGCTTTCCAACGCTTCAAACCACGCGCGAAACGGAGTTTGGTAGCACCCGGGGCAGCCCCGCAAAGTTTGGCCTACAGACCCTTTGAGCGCTCAAACCCCCACTTTGAGCGCTCAAACCTTGCGCGAATCAGAAATTTTTCAAGGCATCTTTCAGCTGGTTTTCCACCTAAACTATGGGCTCCTCCTGGTTTCTACGCTTCGTTTTCACGCCAGAATCCCTCTAATAACATCCCCTCCCCAACTTGAATTGAAAATTCCAAATTCCCCCCATTTCTCTCTATATAAACCACCCTCCACCCATTGTTTAAAGACCTTTGGCTGATCTCTTACACTCTCACACCCTTCATCAGATCAAATCCACTCTCTCTCATCCTTCAATCACGTTTTAGCCTCTCTCTCATCCATTTCCATCATCTTCAACCTTCAAAACACCAAAAAACCTTCTTTAAAAGGCCTAAACTCCATGGGTCTTTGAAGAAATCATCTCTCACCAAGCCTACTGCCCTCAAACCTTCCTCAAATCCATAAACCCACTTCAATCAGTCCTTGTTCTTCACTGATCATCTCACTTTAAGCACTCCAACACTAAAAAATCACTTTTTTTTTAAGCCCAAATACAACCCATCCACTCAATCAATCCTTCAATCAGCCTTACATTCTTCTCTCTCTGTCTAAAACGTCACTCATATAGCCCATAACCAAGCCACTACTCAATCATCCATCAAAACCCCAAGTTCAAGCTTTGATCAAAGCCAAAAGGTAGAAAATCATGTGAAAAATCACGTTTTGTTCATCCTGAGGGAGACCAGTGAGTTCATGGAGGTTCCACATACCTTCTATGAGCTCACAAGGTCTTAGATATCAAGAAAAATTGATTTCAAAAATCTCAGCTCGAAATAGTTCGAGCGCTCAAACTGTTTCGGCCATTTTGTTGTTTTTGTGATTTCTGATGCTTTTTCATGTTGATATCATCATTTGATGGCTTTTGGTTGGTTTAAATACTCTCAAATCAGCTTACTTCACTCTTGATCATTGATCAATGAAGCCAAAAGCCATAAAAGTGATGTTTTATCATCATCAAGCTATGGATGATCTTACCTCATAAGGAAAACAATGTATTTTACTCCTTTTAACCATGATCAGAAAGTTTCAAGTTCATACCAACATCAAAGAATGATCAGAAATCACAGAAACTCATAACACTCGAATGGGGCTTGAGCGCTCAAGGCTAGCACTATTGGAGTGTGTGTGTGTTGATGTTTTGGAGTTTGAATCTTGTCTACTTTAGTTCTGTGTTCTGTTTTCAATTTATGAGGTGTGTGTGCGTTGATGTTTGGCTAAGCCAACCTAATATCGGAGTGTGTGTGTGTGTTGATGTTTGGCTAAGCCAACCTAATATCGGAGTGTGTGTGTGTTGATGTTTGGCTAGGCCAACCTGATCTCTTCTCCCCCTCATTCTAATCATGCTTATGTGTGGTCCAATGCTTGCTCTCCACTCATATGGACACCTCAAGTCTATTTTATTCATGTTGGTAAAATTTCAATACATTGTGCACCATCATATATCATGTTAAACTGGTTTGTGGTCCAGATGAAGACAGAATGGAGTAGAATCACTCAAATCCAGAAGATGGCTTGAGCGCTCAATGTACCTCTGTGAGCGCTCAAACTGTCTTCTGGTTCAATCAAAATCCTTTCTCATTTCAGCTTATTCTTGGCATTTTGAGTGTTCTGCAAAGTTTCAAAGCATTGAGCCTTCGTTCTTTCTATACTGTTTGCCTCATTTTGGTCCACGGATGAGTCTTAAACCATGATTATGTGATTGTGCCATTTTGTTTAGTGATTTAAACGTGATTTTTTGAGTAACAGTGGTGATCAAATCATATTTTCATCAAACCAGAATCATCAGAAGCACCATAAGCATGTGTGGGTGAGAGGGGATTGAGCGCTCGATCTCACACTTTGAGCGCTCAAGCTCCTGTCAATGGATCATATTGGTTTAGCCTGTTTTGTGTATTGTTCATGTTATTTCCAGTTTGTAGTCTCTGTTTGATGTATACTAATGCCATTCTCCTGCTGCTTATTGTCATTTATAGTTCGTGTTTATTCATCGTCATCATCACTCATGTAGATCATAACGCACAAGCATGAACTGTAATCCATTGTCATGTTCAATGTTGTTATTTGGCTCCCATCCCCCATTCCCTGTTCTTGTTCAAAGTTGAGTTGCATACATCTCTTGTATAATCCCACAAAAGTCAAGTAGAGATCGGTCTTCGAACCGGGCGAGGGGGGTGCCGTAAAACCCTTCCCCTCTCGTAACTGAGCTCCTGAACCTAAGATAGTATGGTGATGACGGACCAGTAATCCTTATCCATTGAATGAGGCACGAGTCAATCGAGTTCGGTTCCTCGGGGACAATCCGCTAAAACCCGGGTGGCGACTCCGAATCGATCGAGATCCTTCCGGAGTGGGCGTCCACAATGTGGAAAACAAACTTAAAAAAAAAAAAAAAAACTTCCACGCTAATTGATCATGTCTCTATGTTTATGAGGGAATACAAATGGGGAACGATAAAGAAGAAATAACATGAGAACATAAATGATTTACATGATTTGGGTTAAAGCCTTCCTTCAACCAACAACAACAACAGAGAAAGCTAGAAATGAAAGAGGAGAAAAGAATGAGTCCATCGTATGACCCGTATCGCATCTTGCAAAAGCCTAAGAACCAAGTACCCATTTAACATGGGAAACTCTATTAGTAAGAATATGGTTTAAAATGACGAAAATAAATAACAGGTAGGGCCTATTTAGTGGGTCATGCCGGTAGCAACACAATTATAATCATAATATGGGTTTGCATTCACGAAACATTTAGGCCCTCTGCCATAAGGTAAGTGCAATGAAATCACAACACATCAAATAGTACATTTTTTTCCGATATATGTAACAAAATTTTATTGAAAAGGCATCATGATGCCACCCATGTACAACAATAGAATTTTCTGATAATAACACAAATATATAGAGTATTTCCAATCAAATAAGTTTCTGTTCTTGTTACATCAAATTATGACACCTTAACTATAATGCTTATTATCATAAAACCGCAATACCATTACTTCTATTCTTAGTCACAACTTTGTACTATATCTTCATGAGGTAGTTCAGGTTACAAACAAACTCTGGCACTCTCATATTTCAGCCATTTAAACTAGATTTGGGGAGGCTCGACGTTTCGGAGGGTATGTGGAATTCGAGGTTCCAATTTGTTCGGGCTTGGGTTTACTGTATCCGAAAAAGATCGTTTTCACTTTTTTGAGTGAGTATCTGAAAGTTGTCATGAGGGATAAATATAGAGGCATGTAGGACAGTGTGAAGATGAAGACAGGGAGGACTGAAGCAGTATACAGGGCAACTTTTGTCCAGTCCTTCTGGTTTTGTATCATAAGGAGTACAGTCGCAACAAATGCCATCATCATCATCAACGTCACCGATGCGATCAGAAACGTAATACCTAGCATTAGCATTTGTAGAAGAGACTGCTTGAAATCTTTTAAGTGAAATGGGGATGTGAGAATTCGAAGGAATATAATCACTGAAGTCAGGGCAAATGTAAGGGAAAGGACATCGGTCATGGTGAAAACAACAAAAAAAGGTTGGTTGAGGAAGACTGGGAAACCATTTTGGTCGGAACCTCCTGGTATTGTGTAGGCTGCAGCAAAGGCCACGGTGGCAATGAGCACCGCCACAATAGAGCAGTTTTCTGCTGTTTGTTTGAGCCACTCATTTGCCTTACCGCGCAGATCTGCATTCGTGACCTCAAGCAGCTGGTGAGCAGTCTCGTCTTTTCCGTTTAATGTCTTCAGTAAACTTCGTGGGCATATTTCCTTCACGCGCTGCAAATTAAGCCACAAGAAGTTCCCACGTTAAGAAAAACTAGATTGAATTAAGCAAGTTTAACAACTAGTTTTCATTGAATATGAATTTAAAGGCTAGCACTCACCTCAAACAGGAGCAAGTTCTCTTGCAATTCAAAAGCAGGGGCTTGCAGCTCGGGAACAATACGATCTGTTGTCTTCTCTCCAACCATATGTAGAATGGTGTTCGAGTTTTTGTCGACCTTTCGCTCCAGCCGCTTCAAAACCCCCATTGCCTCCACAAGATCAAGAACCTCCATCTGGCGGTACTTTATTGCTACATGTAGAATAGTTCTGCCCTCATGATCAACGTGTTCAACTGCCCAGGGGTACTCCTTGAGTATTTCTTCAACCATCTCCACATAGCGACACATGGTCGCCAAAATCAATGGCTTTTCAAGAATTTTAGTTCTTTGTCCTGTTTCCACCTTATTCTCTTTCTTTCCAGAGGGTTGTCCTGTTTCCGTCTTATTCTCTTCCTTTTCAGAAGGATGCGAGGAGGGATGGTAGTTTGGGGCATCCGTCTCTGCCAGGTCTCCAGATTCTTTCCATGATGTATCTTCCTTTATTAATAACTTGGCAAGCTTTAGGGCCGATTCATGTCTTCTCTTCTCCTTTTGGACTTTTTCCCAATAAGGCACTCTCCAACGCCCAGCTGCAACTTAACACAAGTCTAAATGAGCAATACAAGATCCAATTAAATAGGCCTCTCAATGGAGTGAATTTGAGATGGATTTGTGATCTAGTAAATCTCAGTACATTGCAAGTGGAGTGGAGGGCAGTTGGTGCCTCCCTTATACTCCCATGCATATGAGCAAGGTTCGATTCCCGTAAGCACCCCTCCCCCTCCCCAAGTCCCCTAGGATAGAGTAGATTAGGATTAACGAATGGGGAAAAAAAATCTCAGTACATTATCCGAGAATCCAAAAAATTCAAATTGATATCGTATTCGTATAGGTATCTACATAGACCTAATCCGAGGAACCCGTTCATGAAAAAATGGATGGGCTTTTAGTTTTTATGTGGGATAGGCTACAATACACACCCCCTATTTGAGTGTGTAGAATACACACCCCTATAAAAGTTATGAATCGATTAACAGAAGTTACGATTTTTTTTATAAAAGTTACGAGACGCATCAAAATATTGTGAATCATAGAAAATGTTACGAATCATATTGCTAAAAAGTTTTGAAACACTAAAAATGTTATAATTGCGGATGAGTTGGCACAATATGAACCATACAATTAGTGCGTATACTACATACCTAGTATGGGTACTAGGGGTTACAGATGTAAGAATGTTCCCATATGTATGCCATCTTGGCCTAGAGATCTTTGAATATGGATAAAGAGAAGGAAACAAATTTTGACACTCCCCAAATTAGTAATCACACTCTAAGTTTTCCTTTTTTCTTTTTTGGGGTAAGGTACATAAGTTACCCAAACTAGAACATGAAAAAGACTAGTGCAATGCAAGGGAGTTTCAGCGGGCAATTGGAAGTACGAAAATTTTGGTTCATGAAACGGAAGTGTGGTTTTTATGCTACCCCGCCAGGCCGCTACCGACCAGTCTGGAAATATCACTCCGTTGACACACAATACCATTATCTGTAAGAGACTCTACCACACTTATGTCTGAGCTGAAACTAAAGTTTCACTGTCCGTACGTGGTGTTAGGAGCATGTTTAGTACTAATAAAGAGTTATAGGAACCCGAGCCCGTACTATAAATGCATGAACTCATACGTTATGGGAAGAGTGATGGATGCAATTTTTGGTTTATAGCTAAAAATCTACATATAGTAACAGTAAAAACCAATATAAAATTACTGAGTTTAAGTTATTTCCACCACAGGTGGAAATGCGGTGGAAATAAAAAGTTTTCTCCAAATCGATTGCATTATGTCACATGTCCATGTTATACTATTTGAGACCACTGTTTAGACACATGGTGCAGTGCAATCGATTTGGAGGAAACTTTTGTTTCCACCGGCGGTGGAAATAACTTAATCTCAAAATTACTGCAGTGCGTAGCACTAAATATATGAAATTGTACTAATCTTTGAGGCGTTGAAGTTGCAATGACCAAAAAATTCATGTGGTAACAACTTGCTTGTGGACATTCTCATTCGTGCGTAGCACTAATTATCAGTTCCTCTCATCTTCTGGTTTGGACTTAAAGCGTTCAAAGACGAGAAGACAAGCAATTTGAAACTGTCTCCATAATTCACGGTATTATTGTTACCTCTATCGCTTAGGATACATAAATTAAATTCTAAATATTGAACTTAGTCTAGAAATTAATAGTATAAGTGGGTGCCACGTGTCACGCGCGGAGGGCTTTTCACAAAAAGACCCCCTACAAAGTACAATACTATATAGTATAGATGTACCTGTACATAACTATGTAGAATAAATGTAAGAATGTTCCTAGATGTATGCCATTTTGGCCAAGAGAGATTTGAATATGACCAAACAAAAGGAAAGTGATTTTGGCACTCTCCAATTACTAACCGCACTTGTTTTCAAAAAGACAAAAAAGAAAAATTACTAACCGCATTCCAAAAGGGGATTGATTTCGGCACTCCCTTTTTGGAGTGCGGTTAGTAATTTGGGAAGTGCCAAAATCACTGCCCTCGACATAATACAAAAACCGATATGTGCATAAATAATTGAATGTCGCTTGAAGTAGGGTTGTTGATATCCCTACTATAAATATATTTGTCGCTTTACCTTCTTTCTGAGTTACATCTTCAGTTGACTCATCTGAAAAGCAACCAATTCTTATGTGAGAAATAAGTTGAACAAGCAAGGTTGCAAATGAATGTGTACTAAAACGTCCCATTATACCTTCACTGACATAAGACATTTCAAAGTCACCTGAAAAGCAACCAATATGTTTGTAATCTCCGATACATGTTAGAAAAGATGAGTATATAAGTTATCCAAACTAGAACATGAAAAAGACTAGTTAAATAGTGTAAAATGAATTAGAAAAATATCGTACGAGAGCACTTGAGACGTTTAAGGTATCCCCCACCACCTCTCCTTTCGAAAGCCAATGGATTACATGCGAGAAGCTGAAGAGCAATCATCCCATCTCTGTCTTTCTCATTGACTAGATGTTTATACTTTTTCGCAATCAAAAGGGCCAAATCTGTGCACATTTCACAGTAAGAACAAAAAATTAAAGCTTATCCAACTAATTTTTAATTTTATAACAACGGATGAGGACACTTCTACTTACCAAAACTTCCGTTGGTAACAGCCACGTGAAGTATATTGCTCTTCGTCTTGCTATAAAAATGATCCCGTTCCAAGTCTCCGTGATCATTTCGTTTTCTGATTTGTTCTTCAAGAAACTTGAACATCTTTATCCTGCCAAATACTACTGACCGATAAAGAGGTGTTACTCCAAAGTTGTTGCGCATCTTTAACAAATCGGGTGCCTTGTTGAGCATTTCTTCGGCAGCGGGGACTAACTTGTTCGAAGTGGAAGCCTCATGGAGGATGGTGTTTCTGATTCGGTTTTGAAGGATCAATTTGTCAAGTTGATCATCTTTGACCATTTTGAGCAATTCAAGAACCAAGGCAGCTCGTTTACAGGATGTGGCCACGTGGAGGGCCGTGTCTTTGTGTATGGTAAGCAAATGGAATGGACCATCATCAAATTTTCGGCATTGTTCAAGCACCTTCTCTTTTCTTTCATGCTCTAGTAGAGCTTTGTATGCTTTCCTAGTGGCTTTATCTGCTTCAATTTCAGGTGTGGAAGCCATGGGAGAAAGGGGTGGGGAGTGTTTCAAGCCGCACTGTTTTAGATCAATGCAAGTGTGTCTGTATATGTGTATGTGTGCATATGTCAGATTATGGATTTATATAATTTTACGGCTACCTTTTAGTATCTGATCACAACTTTGGCACCAACTTAAGAATAAAAATGTAGTAACCAAGTACTGTCCAATCTAGTTCAGTAAATCACATAGCTTCGAGCGTCCCCTAGCGCTAGTATGCTCTAAGCCTCTAACAGTACAACACTGAAGCAACTTAACTTTAACTTCTTGAAACATGCCTTTGGCGGGCACTAGGACAAGAATTAAGTATCATTCTCCAAGCACTAGGACAAGAATTAAGTACCATTCTTCCAACATAATCTTTTCACAATTAGGAGAATTCCATGCTTTGTGTTGAGAAAAAAGATTAGCATCCCTACAAAACTTTGAATGACAGAAGATAAGGTAAAATACGAGGACATAGCAGGAGGAACAATTGAAAACTAGTTAGTGAAACAAATTAAAACGTATATATTATGCGACACGGGCCCAAAACTATATGTATCATCTCTGCAGTACACACTAAGCCTATGCCAAATTTAGGCCTTAGCTTCACTAAGTAAATAGCCCCAAAACCGCTGGTAAAAGTATTTTTGGTGGTAATAACGTCAGAATTCATACCGCCGTTAAAGCAACTGTCAGGAGAGTAAAAAGGCGGTAAATGACCACCGGAAAAAATTCCGTACTATTCTTTATTGGAAAAAAGGGAATCAAAATATTGAGATTCGAACCCGCAATCGTTTGAACAATACCCAAGCACTTAACCACTCATCGACATTAAGTTTTGTGTTTATTACGAAAATAATTATAGTTATTTTTGCTGACGGTTTCACATTATCATCGTTAATAATCACTTTTACAGGCGGGTTTTCATTATCCATAACGACTAATTTTGGCGCAATAGCTTTCTCCCAAAACATAAACTTGATAACAGCTACTACAAGTACTGGACTGCCAAAGTAAGGTACAATATCGATTAGTACTTAAAACAAAGCATATTACAGCACCATTGATTGACAAGGGATACTAAGGGTGAGTTTCTGCTATTGACTAAAAGGTATTTTCGGTATTTTGCATTTATTTTTTCTCTACTGAAGACAACTCATTTTTTCTGACTAAATGGACTAAATGACATTTTTAGTGGAAACATGTTTTTTTTGCCATTAGGGTAGACACGAAAATTTTAGTGGAAACTGGGCCTAAATTTCCGTTCATCTGATAATGAGGGTGCTTCTTACCACAAATTTCCAATGCGTTTTGATAAAGTTTTGTAAATAGTTTCTTATGTTTGAGGAATGAAGTATCATTTTTCTAGCATGTACTGGCAACTGCTATCTTTCCACAAATTGCTTCAATTTAAAGCTTTGCATTGAAATTACTAGCTTAACTAAGAAGATTAGCATCTGAAACTGTGAAATTTTTGTGCTTTGTTCAAGTTGTTAGACATCTCCTTTCGAATTATGCTGTTATTTTGTCGCTCTCTTTCAAAACTCATAATCAAAAGTAATTCCTAAAACTTTGTTCCTTAAAAAATTTGGGAATATGTGGACATCACAACAGGAATGAAAACTGATCTTTATTTGGAACTTAAAAGAAACAAGTTTCAACTATTGGGGAAAAGGGTTCTAGACTCATCTCCATATGGATGGCTTTAAATTATTGGTTCACCGTAAAATCTTGATTTTCCCATTATAAACTATGAGAAAACAACATGAACTCCATTCATGCTTATGGCATGGTCGAGTTCAGTTTTTGAAAGAGAGCTCAAAAGCGGGTGAAATGTTTATGTTAATTAGTAACTCTTCATGTTGTGGTGGAAGTTCGAAATCCACGTAGGCGTAGTTTT
The DNA here is from genome assembly GCA_016920895.1 of Vaccinium myrtillus. Taxonomy (NCBI): domain Eukaryota; kingdom Viridiplantae; phylum Streptophyta; class Magnoliopsida; order Ericales; family Ericaceae; genus Vaccinium; species Vaccinium myrtillus. The sequence continues at coordinate 58,843 of JADGMU010000494.1, read as the reverse complement.
TTTATTTATTTTAGTTTGTAGTTTTTTTTTAAATTGTTTACTTTATTTTTACTTTTAGTTTTTATTTATTTTTTATTTCTTTCTTTTTAGATTTTCTCTTTTATTTTTTTTCCCATTGTTCTTTTTGTTATGTTTTTGTGTCTTGCGGACTAACACTTGCAGGTTGTCTTACTTAAGTTGGGGTGTCTCTTTCCCCATCTACTTTTCTTTTGTGTTGTTCGCCAATCGAGGTGATCTCTTTCATCTCTCTTCATTTAGGTCATTATCATTTAGTGTTTATGCATTCAATGAGGACATTGCACTATCCAAGTTGGGGGGAGGGATTACTTTGTCACTTGTCTTGTTTATATTTAGTCTTGAAAATCCAAAAAACATAATTTTTTTTTTTATAAAAAGAAGTGAACCAAGGAAGTTGGATGCTTGAATGCACTTGTTCTTGATTGATGGTCGCTGATTAGTGCTGTGATGGTTGTTATGTGAGTTGATGTCCTGATGCGAGTTCATAGATCAATTTAAGCTTGTGAATGAAAAGTTGATTGAAAGCACTTGATTAGGCTGTATCACCTATAGTTGGATGGGTTTGATCACTTGAGTTCATGCTTTTGCACATACACTGTCCCACTTGACCATTCACTGGCCTCGAATTTGGTTCACATGTCATTGATAGTTTGGTATAAGTTGATTTGCCTTCACATTAATTGAAATCCCTTCCCTGTTGACAAGAGAAATATTGTGTGCTAAATTGATGTTGCTTATCCATGCGTTCATTGAGTATTCGGGCAATCGGGGTTTGCTCCCACCGTGTTGTTCGCATTACAAGATGGATAGACCTTGTGAAGACATTGGTTGCATGTGGTTAGTTTGGATCTCTCCCTAAAGCCTTTTGGACTCGAGCAATTAAGTCCAAGGGGTCTCTTTAAACCTGGTACCCTAAGGACGTCTGGCTTAGGGATGACCGACCTAAAACTCGCTAAAAGGGTCAACTAGAAAGCCCGAGAGATCCGCCGGGCATTGCATAACCACATGAGTACAAAAAAAAAAAAAAAAAAACTACAAATAAAAAAGTAAAGAAATCGGTTGAATAAAGGGAGGGGGTGTATTTAGAGACACACCAGGCTATTGATATTGTGTGAACTGTTTTCGAGCCTAGTGAATTTTTGTGTGTGGTTCTCACTTACACGCATGCTATGTGATAATTCTCTATCCGATCGTAGGTGAGAAGGCCAATTTTTGTGCTAGGTTGGATACGGAGATTCACTTGTTTAACTCTTTCTATGAATGAAGTATCTTGTCTTTGACTTGCTTGCATTCATTGTGGTACTTTGAGAGGTTGTCAGTTGAGTTTGAGTTGCATTTGAATTATCCAATTCCTTTGTGTTTTGTGGGTGAAAACTGCTGAAAACCCTCACGAGAATTCACTCGTCCTACCGGGGCCGCCTGGGGGGTTTAAAAGACATATCTCTTTTCGTTTTTTGTTTATTTCATTTGCTTAGTTCTTTTCTTTGCTAAGGGACTAGCAAAGTGTAAGTTAGGGGGTGTGATAAGTGTTTAATTGTACCCAATTAAGCCCTTTAACTTATACTTGCGGGTCCATTTATGTTATTACTTGGTGCGGCTTAATTAGTTTAATGTGTTTGTAGGTTTTGGAAATCAATGAGCCAAGTAAAATGCAATATGGAAAGAAAAACGTTTAATCCTGAATTGAAAAGGAATTTAGACAGCTTTCAGTATTTTGACCATATCTTTTAGCCTGAGTGTCCGATTGAGACAAGGACTGTGGCACCTGAAAGGAAATTCAATTTCCTACAACTTTCCTGTTTATGAGCTTTCCAAATTCCAACGTCTTGAAGGTTGAAATTGGGCTGGAAGCGGGCTGCAAAGACAAAAATGAGATTTTTGGGAAGTTTAGTTGAGATTGGACTTCCTAAACTTCTTCTTTTACTTGGACTCCAAGAGGTTTATGAGCACTATAAAAGGATGATCCTATGTCATTAGTAGGCGTTCTGAAGTTGAAAAGAGACTCCATGTCCGGCTAAACCCCTCATCTAGGGGGAAGATGAAGCTTCGCTCCAAGTAACTTTAATTTATGTATAGGATTTAGGTGTCTTATTCGGATCAATTGTTTAACTAAGAACTCTTTTCATTACATATGAATGAAATTTTCTTTACTTCTTCCATTATGTTGAGTATTTGTGAGCGCAACGCAAATACCTAGTTAATCAATAGTTTTCACTGATTGTGCTTGGGTGACTGAGATGGGTTATGCTCGTAAGATGGGTCATGTCACTGGACAGGCCGTGAAAGAGACGGGGTTGTAGTAGCGAGCCTGGTCGCGCTATGGGATAGGCCATGCCTGTTGGCAACACAATAATCTTCTTGTAACGAAAATATGCATAGAATCATGATTTTGTCAAGAAGATTATTGTGTTGCCAACAGGCATAGGACCTACATGGTGGGTTCAAAAGTATTTGAATTATTAATTTGTTCAGCTTGTCAGGATTGTCAAATACTTAAAATATCACACTGATCAAATTTCGGTATCAAAGTTACTAGAAAAAAATAATCCACTATGCTTGGTCAGTGTCTTGCCATGTCTTGTGAAAAAAGGACAAAACATGATGAAAACAGAATGCAAGAAGTTCAGTGGACAAATCTATAAACTAGAGAATGTGGAAAACAAACTTAAAAAAAAAAACTTCCACGGTAATTGATCATGTCTCTATGTTTATGATGGAATACAAATGGGGAATGATAAACAAGAAATAACATAAGAACATAAAGGATTTACATAATTTGGGTTAAAGCCTTCCTTTAACCAACAATAACAACAGAGAGAGCTAGAAATGAAAGAGGAGAAAAGAATGAGTCCATTGTATGACCCGTATCGCTTCTTGCAAAAGCCTAAGAACCAAGTACCCATTTAACATGGGAAACTCTATTAGTAAGAATATGGTTTAAAATGACGAAAATAAATAACAGGAAGGGCCTATTTAGTGGGTCATGCCGGTAGCAACACAATTATAATCATAATATGGGTTTGCATTCACGAAACATTTAGGCCCTCTGCCATAAGGTAAGTGCAATGAAATTACAACGCATCAAATAGTACATTTTTTTTTTCCGATATAGGTAACAAAATTTTATTGAAAAGGCATCATGATGCCACCCATGTACAACAATAGTATTTGCTGACAATAACACAAATATAGAGTATTTCCAATCAAATTGCCAAATAAGCTTCTGTTCTTGTTACATCAAATTATGACACCTTAACTATAGTGCTTATTATCATAAAACCGCAATACCATTACTTCTATTCTTAGTCACAACTTTGTACTATATCTTCACGAGGTAGTTCAGGTTACAAACAAACTCTAGCGCTCTCATATTTCAGCCATTTAAACTAGATTTGGGGAGGCTCGAAGTTTCGGAGGGTATGCGGAATTCGAGGTTCCAATTTGTTCGGGCTTGGATTTATAGTATCCGCAAAAGATCTTTTTCACTTTTGTGAGTGAATTATTGAAAGTTGTCATGAGGGATAAATATAGAGGCATGTAGGTCAATGTGAAGATGAAGACAGGGAGGACCGAAGCAGTATACAAGGCAACTTTTGTCCAGTCCCTCTGGTTTTGTAGCATAAGGAGTACAGTCGCAACAAATGCCATCATCATCAATGCCACCGATGCGATCAGAAATGTAATACCTAGCATTAGCATTTGTAGAAGAGACTGCTTGAAATCTTTTAAGTGAAATGGGGATGTGAGAATTCGAAGGAATATAATCACTGAAGTCAGGGCAAATGTAAGGGAAAGGACATCGGTCATGGTGAAAACAACAAAAAAAGGTTGGTTGAGGAAGACTGGGAAACCATTTTGGTCGGAACCTCCCGGTATTGTGTAGGCTGCAGCAAAGGCCACGGTCGCAATGAGCACCGCCACAATAGAGCAGTTTTCTGCTGTTTGTTTGAGCCACTCATTTGCCTTACCGCGCAGATTTTCATTCGTGAGCTCAAACAGCTGGGGAGCAGTCATGCCTTGTCTGTTTAATGTATTCAGTAAACTTCTTGGGCATATTTTCCTCACGCGCTGCAAATTAAGCCACAAAAAGCTCCCACATTGAGAAAAACTAGATTGAATTCAACAAGTTTAACAACTAGTTTTCATTGAATAAAGGATAGCACTCACCTCAAACAGGAGCAAGTTCTCTTGCAATTCAAAAGCAGGGGCTTGCAGCTCGGGAACAATACGATCTGTTGTCTCCTCTCCAACCATATGTAGAATGGTGTTCAAGTTTTTGTCGACCTTCCGCTCCAGCCGGCTCAAAACCCCCATTCCCTCCACAAGATCAAGAACCTCAATCTGGCGGTACTTTATTGCCACATGCAGAATAGTTCTGCCCTCACGATCAACGTGTTCAACTGCCCAGGGGTACACCTCGAGTATTTCTTTAACCATCTCCACATAGCCATACTTGGTCGCCAAAATCAATGGCTTTTCTGGAATTTTCTTATTCCCTTTCTTTTCAGAGGGTTGTCCTGTTTCCGTGGGAGTTGCGGAAGTTTGCGAGGGCTGATAGTATTTTGTGGCTTCCGGGTCTTCCATGGCTTCAGTTTCTTTCCATGATCTATCTTCCTTTATCAAGAGCTTGGCAAGCCTTAGGGCCGATTCATGTCTTTTCTTCTCCTTTTGGATTTTTTCCCAATAAGGCACTCTCCAACGCCCAGCTGCATCTTAACACAAGTCTAAATGAGCAATACAAGATCTAATTAAATAGGCATCTCAATGGAGCGAATTTGTGATGGATTTGTGATCCAATAAATCTCAGTACATTATCCGAGAATCCAAAAAATTCAAATCCAAATCCAAATCGTATTCGTATGGGTATCTACATAGACCTAATCCGAGGAACCTGTTCATGAAAAAATGGATGGGCTTTTAGTTTTTATGTGGGAAAGGTTACAATACATACCCCTATTTGGGTGTGTAGCATACGCACCCCTATAAAAGTTACGAATCAATTAATAGAAGTTACGACTTTTTTTTTATAAAAGTTACTAGACCCACCAAAATATTATGAATCATAGAAAATGTTATGAATCATATTGCTAAAAAGTTATGAAACACTAAAAATTGTTATGATTGTGGATGAGGTAGCACAATATGAACCATACAATAAGTGCGTATGATACACACCTTTAATGGGTGTGTATTATAGCCCTATGTAACTAGGGGTTACAGATGTAAGAATATTCCCATTTGTATGCCATTTTGGCCTAGAGAGCTTTGAATATGGATAAAGACAAGGAAACAAATTTTGACGCACCCCAAATTAGTAACCGCACTCTAAAAGGGGAGTGCCAAAATCATACTAAATAAGTTTTTTTTTTCTTTTTTTGGGGTAAGGTACACAAGTTATCCAAACTCGAACATGAAAAAGACTAGTGCAATGCAAGGGAGTTTTCGGCGGGCAATTGGAAGTAAGAAAATTTTGGTTCGTGACACGGAAGTGTAGTTTTTATGCTACCCCGCCAGGCCGTTTCCGATCCGTCTGGAAATATCACTCCGTTGACACACAATACCATTATTTGTAAGGGACCCTGCCACACTTATAAGTTTCACTGCCCGTAAGTGGTGTTAGGAGTATGTCGAGTACTAATGAAGAGTTATAGGAACCCGAGCCCGTACTTTAAATAGCATGAACTCATACGTTATGGGAAGAGTGATGGATGCAATTTCTGGTTTATAGCTAATATCTACAGTGCGTAGCACTATTTATGGGGTGTTCCAGTAAGGTGGTTTTTTGAAAAAACAGGCTTTTCACGGTTTTTTATGTGATGTATTGTGAGAGAATGATCTGTCTCGATTTTTGAAAAAAATATATGATGTACTAAGCTTTGAGGCGTTGAGTTGCAATGACCAAAAATTGCATGTGGTAACAACTTGCTTGTGGACATTCCCATTCGTGTATTAAGCAGGCATAAATGGAGAGAGATTAGCTCGTACCCCCTCTGTCTAGCTCTCTGTAGGGGATTGTGAGGAATCCAGGTAAATGGTTTGATTATAAGAACTTTATTTTTTAAGGGATATTTTAAGGTTGTTGGCATTGTTTTTTTCTAAGGGATATTTCTAAGGATTCACATAATTATCAGTTCCTCTCATCTTCTAGTTTGCACTTAAAGCACTCAAAGAGGAGAAGACAAGCAATTTGAAACTGTCTCCATAATTCACGGTATTATTGTTACCTCTATCGTTTAGGATACATAAATTAAATTCTAAATATTGAACTTAGTCTAGAAATTAATAGTATAAGTGGGTGCCATGTGGCACGCGCGGAGGGCTTTTCACAAAAAAAACCCCTACAATACTATATAGTATAGATGTACTAACCGCACTTATTTTCAAAAAGACAAAAAAGAAAAATTTCTAACCGCATTCCAAAAGGGGATTGATTTCAGCACTCCCTTTTTGGAGTGCGATTAGTAATTTCGGAAGTGCCAATATCACTGCCCTAGACACAATACAAAAAACCATATGTGCATAAATAATCGAATGTTGCTTGAAGTAGGGTTGTTGATATCCCTACTATAAATATATTTGTCGCTTTACCTTCTTTCTGAGTTACATCTTCAGTTGACTCATCTGAAAAGCAACCAATTCTTATGTGAGAAAAAAGTTGAACAAGCAAGGTTGCAAATGAATGTGTACTAAAACGTCCCATTATACCTTCACTGACATAAGACATTTCAAAGTCACCTGAAAAGCAACCAATATGTTTGTAATCTCCGATACATGTTAGAAAAGATGAGTATATAAGTTATCCAAACTAGAACATGAAAAAGACTAGTTAAATAGTGTAAAATGAATTAGAGAAGTATCGTACGAGAGCACTTGAGACGTTTAAGCCATCCCCCACCACCTCTGCTTTCGAAAGCCAATGGATTACATGCGAGAAGCTGAAGAGCAGTCATCCCATCCTTGTCTTTGTCATAGACTAGATATTTATACTTTTTCGCAATAAAAAAGGCCAGATCTGTGCACATTTCACAGTAAGAACAAAAAATTAAAGCTTATCCAACTGATTTTTAATTTTATAACAATGGATGAGAACACTTCTACTTACCAAAACTTCCGTTGGTAACAGCCGCGTGAAGTATATTGGTCTTCGACTTGTTATAAAAATGAATTCGTTCCAACTCTTGCAGATCAGTTGTCTGCTTTCCTTTTCTGATTTGTTTGTCAAGAAACTTGAACACCTCCATCCTGCCAAATACTACTGAGCGAAAAAGAGGTGTTACTTCAAAGTTGTTGCGCATATTTAGCAAAGCGGGTGCCTTGATGAGCATTTCCTTGGCAGCGAGGACTAAATTGTTCGAAGTGGAAGCCTCATGGAGTATGGTGTTTCCGCCTTGGTTTGGATTGGTCAATTTGTGACATTGATCATTAGGAACCATTTTGAGCAATTCAAGAACCAAGTCAGCTCGTTTACAGGATGTGGCCACCTGGAGCACCGTGTCTTTGTGTATGGTTAGCAAATGGAATGGACCATCTGAAAATTTCTTGCATTGTTCAAGCACCACCTCATTTGGTTCCTTCTGTAGTATTGCTTTGTATGCTTTCCTAGTGGCTTTATCTTCAATTTCAGATCGCAAATCGAATGGATCACCCTCTTTTGTTTCATTCTCTTGTAGTGCTCTGCATTCTTTCCTAGTGGCTGTAACTTCAATTTCAGCCATGGGAGAAAGGGGAAGGGAGTGTTTCAAGCAGCACTGTTTTAGATCAATGAAAGTATGTGTGTAGATGTGTGTGTGTGCATATGTCAGATTATGGATTTATATAATTTTACGACAACCTTTTAGTATCTGATCTCAACTTTGGTACCAAGTTAAGAATAAACAAATGTAGTGACCAATACTTTACAATCTAGTTCAGTACATCGCATAGCATTGATGTCAAGTTAAGAATAGCACGTAAGGTGAATGATACTTCAGCATTCGCAGTTCATACCAACTACTATACAAAAACACCAGTTGCCGAAATTAGGATACGACATAAAAATTAACATACACCGTTTTTTTTTTTTTTCGTGCTTGTTGTTGGGAGCTCTCTAACGTTTGGGGGTTATTGAATTCTCTGGTTGATTTCGTTGCTTCTGGATATGCTCGCTTTTGGTTGGCTTAGGGGAAGGAGCTCTTAGGTTGTTTCTTTGTCTTGTTGTTGCTTTTGGTCGGGGGTGCCTCAGGAGTGTTTCTGCTGGTTTTTGGCTTAGGTTATGGTTGGTATCTTACCACCCTCCTTGTTTTTTGTTTTTCTCATTTTGGGACCTTAACGTTTCGAGTCTCGGGTCTCTTTAATCTTTGTAATTAAATTAGAGGAGCTTTAGACCTAGCTTCTTCTTGTTATCAACTTCTAGATGAAATAAAACCTTTAAACCAGAAATGTTAGCATCCTACCATGTTTAATTTAGTAAACATCTAAACACTAGCGGGGGAATATTATGAAACTGCACAAAAAAATTAGTGCGTAGTAACGACCGGAGAACAAGCAATGCGTGTACAACATACCAGAGAGAGAGAGAGAGAGAGAGGAGAGAATAGTACACACACACACAAAAAAAAAGCCAGTGTTAGAATTTGGAGGATTAAAACTTTGAAGTTTTAAGCAAGCCACAGGATTAGAGTGTATTAGAGGGTTGAAAATTGAAACTCGAGTTGAACGATTGCGTAAGGGTGTTCTCTTTTTTTGGCGATTCTCTGGGAGGCCATTAAAAACACATTTTAAACATATTGAGCGGTTCAGATAGTCAAAATGTGGTCTGGAAAGTTGAAAATGGATGAGATCTGCACGGAAGGATCCGTGAGGGATCCCTTAATAGAACATAACTGCTTTAACTTTTACTAGAACGTAACTATCACACTGGAGCAACCTAACTTTAACTTTTTGAAACATGTCTTTGGTGGGCACAAGGACGAGAATTAAGTACCATTCTTCTAGCATAATCAACTGCTTTGTGCTATTACTATCACCGTGACTCAAAAGATTAGCATCCGTGAAGAACTTTAAATGGCAGGAAATAGGCAAACTATGAGCACATAGCAGGAGGAATAATTGAAAACTAGTTAGTGGAAAAAACTCAAAACATGTGTGGTGGAGGTCTGTGGAAATTCTCAACTTTGATACTAGGGCTCCGTTTGTTTCGAAGTAAAATATTTTCGTCAAAATATTTGTTGGACAAATGATAAGTAAAAATATTTGTTGCCGTAAAATGTTTTCCCTGATATGCTGTAAAATGACTTAAACGGGAAACATCCGTAAGTTGTTTTTGCAACAGCCTTTCTTGTCTTAACGTTTTCCATGATATGGTTTTTGAAGAGCCTTTCTTGTCTCGACGTGAAATTGTTGCAGTTCAACTCCGGTAATTGCTATCCCACTATTGACTATAGTTCACCAACAGGACTACAGGAGAACTCTCTCTCTCTCTCTCTCTCTCTACAAAGTTCTAAAGAACACTTCTCTCTCTACATTTGCTTTGCATCCCCTATTTTCCCCAATTTTTGTTCTTGCAAATACTTTCAAGTGCATCCAAATACCGTACAACAAAATTAAAACAATCATGTACGCAAATTCATTTTACATAAAAAAAAATATTTTTTATCCAAAAATATTTTATATCGAAACAAACGGAGCCTAGAACCTATGAGAAAACAACTTAACTCCATCATAATCACAGAAAGTCATTCCATTCTAATAAGTATATAAATCGACATAATCACTACTATTTACAAAACAGGTGAAAACAAGTTCAATGGACTGCTCTAAAAAAACAGAAATAACATTGAGTAATACACTAACATGAATAATAATCTAGCCCTCCTTTGGGTAAAAAACTTAAACCGGATTATTGGTTTTTTGGTTTTTCCTCAAATAATCCAAAAAACCGGATTATTGGTTTTTTGTTCTGCACATGACACGTGGCAGCAATAATATGGATTATTGGATTAATGCCTCCTTTGGGTAAAAAACCAGTTTTTGGTTTTTTAAAAAACCAGTTTTGTCCTTATTCAATCCGGAACCGATCCGTGACTCGCGGTTCGGATTGGAACCGATCCGTGACTCGCGGTTCGGATTGGAACCCAACCGTGAGACTTTTGGATCGGACACGGATTGTATTTTCAAAAAATCGTGACTCGCGGATTAGGATTGGATTCATGCCAATCCGGACCGTGAGCACCCCTACAATGGACCATCTGGAAATTCCTGGCATAGTTGAAGCACCCTCCTTTTTTCCGTGCATTGGTGCTTTGTATAGTTCCCTACTGGCCACATCAGGTGTGAAAGCTATTGGGGTGCAGACAACCTTCAGCAGTGGTCTATTCCGGGGGTGTAGGGGGCAGCGCCCCCACAGGGAGTGAGAGGGCTGAGCCCCCACGATATTTTTAGACCTCGGGGTGTAATTTCGGCCAGAAGGTCCGACCTATTGATTTTGCAATTTGCTAAATTTTAGGGTTATTAGTTTTCAGAGAAAAACAGAGAGAGGCGAGAGAAGACGCAGATCTCAGAGAGAGTACGAGAAGACTTGTACTCTATTTTCGATTTCATAGTGGACTGGTGTGGCTCCCGTGGTTTTTCCTCGCGTTGAGGTTTTCCACGTATATCGTGTGTCCCGTTTTTCTTTTCCATTTTTCCATTACGCACGTCTGTTTGTGTTACAATTTCCTAACAAAAGCCATGGGAGAAGGGGCGCTAAGTTGTTCCCATTCCTCATCTGCAGCAATTTCAGGTGTGAAATCCATTGGGGAGGGGGGTTTCAAGCTGCACTGGTTTAGATCAATGCAAGTGTGTGTCTCCCTCTCGCTCTGTGTGTGTTCATATCAGCTTACAGATTTACATAAATTTTTTGGAACTTTTAGTTTCATCATGGATTTGGCCTAGCAAGTATCGGATCTCTTCACAACCATTATAAAAGTGGTCTAGTTCTTAACTCTGGTACTAAGTTAAGACTTAGTGACAAAGTAATGTACAATCTATTTTAGTATGATATTAAATTAAGCTTCAATACTAAGTTAAGAATTAGTACTTAAATTGAAAGATAGTTTAGCGTTCCCAGAAAGTACCGAACCAGTTGCCAAACTTAGGATATGAGATTACGTTAAACATGCACCTTGTTTTATAGAGCCTCAGACCAGGCATTTCTCTTGTTATCAGCTTCTAGATGAAATAAAACCTTTAAACCATAAAGATAAGCATTCCACCATTTTTTACTTTGGTTATTACACACCTCAGTTCAGTGTTGTATGGTTATTTTCCAACTTATTAAAACATGTCATTGGTGGGCACTAGGACGTAAAAGAATTAAGTACCATTCTTACCGCATAAGCAACTGCTATTTCATAATTGGGAGAATTTCATGCACTGTGTTATGATTACCACCAACTCAAAGGATTAGCATCCCAAAAAGTACATGTGATTGTGATTGAGAGTAAAAAGTGAATGACATTCCTAAAGAACTCTAAATGATAGGAAATAGGCAAAAGATGAGAGCATATTAGGACAAAAAATTGAAAACTAGTTAGTAAAACAAACTCAAAACATGGGGCCGGATCCGAGACACAAGTTTTAACACAAATTTTGACACTCCATCCCAACCATTTAGATGGATGGTTGAGATTAGACCAACCAAATGTACTTCCTCCCTTCACAATCCCACATGTAGTCTCTCTCTCTCTCTCTCTCTCTCTCTATATATATATATATATATATATATACAAATCTAAAAATGTTCATAACTTTTGTTTTACATATTCATTTTTTATAAAATCTATATTTTAAAATTCCACTCCTAAAGATCTACCAAATTAATGAGATCCATATTGTATTTTAAAATTTATGTAAAAATAAATTACCATCGTGAATTTGGAAGTCCAATATTCCTACTTATTGGTAACTTTATCCCAATAAAATTTTACATTCAATGTGAATTTTAATTATATTGTTACATTGAAAAATTAGAATTATAAAATATGTACAACAAAAGTCATAAACATTTTAAGGTTTAAAGTGTAGAGAGAGAGAGAGATGATTGACGCGCATTAGAGAGAGAGAGAGTGAGAGAGATTACGCTTGAAGTGGGGAGAGAGATAGAGTACATGTGAGTAGGGGAAGGGAGGGAGAGTACAATAATATTCAAATCTCAACCATTCATTTGAATGGTTGAGATGGAGTGTTAAAATTTGTGTTAAAACTTGTGTATCGGGATTTGTCCCCATATATGTGCGAGGGCTTTGGATTACACTGTTTAATTGTAAAATCTCAATTTTGACACTACAACCTACGAGAAAACAACTTAACTCCATCATATTCACAGAAAGTCATTCCATTCTAATAAGTATACAATTAATACAATTTACAAAATAGGTGAAAACAAGTTTGATTAATGGACAACTCTACAAAAACAAAAAACAAAATTGAGAAATACACAACATGAATACTAATAATCTAGTCCAGCATAGGCATACTCGTAGTGCTAAAGTACCTGGTTTTCATACGTTACATATTTCTTCAGAACCATGGTCATTGCTAACTAATCATGTTACTGCATCACTTTTTTGGACTTGTAATTTTCTCTACAGTGATGACGGAATATAGAATGACAAACAATAAACAGAGCATACACAGTTGAAAGGATTCACAGGGTTTGAATTAAAATCATTTGACGGACACCCTCCTAGTGCTAAAGTAACATGTTTTTTTTTTTTGCTTTCTCCAGAACCGTGATCGTTGCTAACTATATGTTACTGCTTATTTCTGGATTTGTAATTTTCTCTACTGTTATGGTGGAATATACGAGTGAGAAGCGATAAACAAAGCAATAACAGTAGAAAGGGTTCACATCGTTTGGATTAAAATCACTGGGCGTGTGAAGCACGACTAGAATCGAAACCATATATTTTAGGAGCAGTAGTACCTATAAATAATTCAACGGTATGTAAGCTTCCACGGTATATATTCTTGCTAATCCCAGTTGATATACTGCATCTACTTCCTAGTTTAAGAACTTGGAACATACTGAAATCCTGTTCGAGCCTCCATAGGCATCTTTGTCGAACCACCTAAACATTCTTGTCAAGCTTTCCTTTTGTGTTTGCTTGATTCATATTTGTGTTCTTGTGTATGTGGTTCGCTGCCTGCTAAAAACCTATGTTAACAAGCGAAGTTCAACTCAGAATGTGGGTTGAATTCGAGAAACACTCGTGCCTTCTACAATAAGGTTTGTGCCAGGATATTAAAGTTTTTTTTGCTAAAAAGAGGGATGTTATATTGAAACGAATAGTTTTCGTTGACATGTATTACAATAAAAGTAACAAACATACTCTAGCTCCAGTTCCATACATAATGACACCATAATCGTACAGCTCACAACCGTTACTGCATCTCTTACGTACAATCTATATACTATATCTTCATTAATGAAAATAGAAAGAAAAAAAAGACACCCTGATAATCTCAGAACTAAGCCATTTGAACTGGATTATCCAAGGATTGAGATTTAGGAGGGAGAGTAGAACAGGAAGTTTCCATTTGCTTTGGCCTGAACCTATGGGGTAAAAATGATTTGGCCCAAGGTAAAACAGAAGCACCATTGCAATGGGGAAAGATCATAGCCACTTTCTTAAGTGAGTAATTGAAAGTTTTCATAAGGGACCAATAAATAGGGAAGTACGAGAGTGCGAAGATGGCGACAGGTAGGAATGAAGCAGTGTACAAGGCAATTTTCGTCCATTGCCCCCTGTTATGTATCATAAGGATTACAGTCACTGCAAAAGCAAACATCATCATGCATACCGATAAGATGAGAAAAGTTACACCTAGCATTAGGATTTGTGGAAGAGACTGCTTGAAATCTTTTAAGCGAAAGGGTGACGTGAGGATTCGAAGGAATATAATCACTGACGTCAAAGCAAATGTAAGGGAAAGGACATCGGTCGTGGTGAAAACAACAAAGAAAGGTTGGTTGAGGAGAATTGGGAGACCAGTATTCTGATTGGGACCACCCGGTATTGTGTAGGCTGCAGCAAAGGCCACTGTGGCAATGAGAATGGCGACAATGGAGCTGTTTTCCGCTGTACGCTTGAGCCAATCTTTGGCATCTTTGCGAAGTGCTTCATTTTCCTCATCAAATAACTGTTGAGCAGTCTTCTTTTGTTTGTTGAGTGTGTTTAGTAAAGGTTCAGGCAATAATTTCCTCACACGCTGCAAATCAAGTAAAACAATGTTCCAGTTTATGGAAATGATTTTCAGATGAAAAGCAAGCTAGACAGAAGCTATTATTTCCAAGTGCTGATACTTTTACTCTTACAAAATGAGGTACCTGAGGGGAAGGTTTGTATTGCAAATGAATCTAGTGGCTAGCACTCACCTCAAACAAGAGCAAGTTGTCTTGCAATTGGAAAGCAGGACTTTGCACCTCAGGAACCACAGGATCTTCTGTCTTTTCTCCAACCATATGTAGAATGGTGTTGTCATGTTGGTCCACCTTTCGCACCAGCCTCCTCATCGGAACGACCATTTGCTCTACAATTTCCAATATTTGCATTTCGCGGTACTTTATTGCTAAATGAAGAATAGTACGCCCTTCACGATCAATATGTTCAACTGCCTGGGGTACTCTGAGAGTATTTCTTTAACAATATCCACACAGCCAAACTTAGTTGCCAAAAATAATGGTGTTGTAGCAATATTTACAGTACTTGGCACTGGTTTTTGCGTGTTCCCTTTCCTCTGCTCAGGGGAGGAGGAGGAGGAGGAGGGATCAACTTCTCCAAATGTGTGGCACTTAGTCTGATCCCGATCTTCCACGGCTTTAGTAGCTATCCATGATGTATCTTCCTTTATTAAGAACTTGGCAAGCATCAAGGCTGATTTGTATCTTTCGTTCTGCTTCCTTTTTTCTTCCCACAAAGGCACTTCCCAACAGCCTGCAATTTCTCCACGAGTGTATGTAAGAAATAATAGTTCTGTTTAATACAGAAGCATTAGAAATAATAGTAACAGTAGAACTATATTTGTATACGACACCTTCACCTTCTCTGCAGGGTAAGCATTCAGTTGAGACACCTGAAAAAAGGAACAAAATTTTCTTCAAATATAGTGGAAATAATATGTCTGCAAACCTTGTTGAACATACAGGATTGGTTGCAAAGTGTCCCATGCATATGTGTTTATACAATAAAATGTCGCATACCTTCTCTGCCTGTTGAACCATCTTCAGTTGAGACACCTGCAAAGCAACCAATTTTGCTATGATATACTTGAAAATGACTCCATAGAACATATATTAGGCAGGTATCAGTTAAAGGAATTAAAGTTAAAGAAGAGGGAAGTATCATACAAGAGTACATGCGATGCATGGAGCATCCCCCACCCCTACTTTCGAAAGTTGATGATTTGCATGCAAGAAGTTGAAGAGCAGTCATCCCATCTTTGTCTTTTTCATTGACTAGGTGTTTATTCCTTTGTGCAATCAGAAGGGCTAGATCTGTTGATATTTCTCAGTAAGGAAAGCGTTAAACAAACTAATTTTCCAATCATGAGGAACATATTTGATATGGATTATATTAGTTGACTAATGTTACTACTCACCAAAACTCTCTGTGGTAACAGCCGTATGAAGTATGGTGGTCTTATTCGTCTTCTGATAATAGCCCTCGCGATCTGTTTCTAAATACCCCTCAGTTTCGTTCTTTCGTTTTTCGATTTCACCAACTAGAAACTCGAACATATCAGTCTTGCCATAGAGAACAGACCGATAAAGAGGCGTTACTCCATACGCGTTGCGGATATACAACAACTCGGGTGCCTTGATCAGCATTTCTTTGGCAGCCAAGACTAATTTGTCCGAAGTGCAAGCCTCGTGGAGGATGGTGTTCCCCACTTCGTTTTTACGGGTCAATTTGTCAAGTTGACTGTTGGAAACCCTTTCAAGCAATTCAAGAACTAAGTCAACTTGTTTAGAGAATGTGGCTACGTGGAGGACTGTGTCATCGTGTATGGTTACCACATGCAATGGACCATCTTCAAAGTGCTGGCAAAGTTCAAGCACCCTTTTCTTGTCTTCATGAATTAGTGCTTTGTATAGTTCCCTATTTTGCTCATCTTTTACAATGTCAGATGTGGAAGCCATGGGAGGGAGAGAGGGCTTCAAGTCGCACTGGTTTTAGATCACTTCAATTGTGCGTATGGTGCGGGTTTAAGTAATACATGGATTTATAGTAGTGGTATCGTCAGTATTTGATGTCTTCAAAAATATGGTTGATGCCTATTAAACTTTGGTACTAAGATGTTAGTATCTGAGTAACGTCATAGTTTGTCAGAACTCAGATTCCATATAGTTTCATAGTACTCAGTAAAAAATTCTAACTCTTTGTTTGGCGGACAAGAAGATGCCCATTGAGCTCGAATATGCATAGCTTAAGATGTTTTTCGCTGCCGTGATCCTCTTGTAAGTAAAATGAAACCCTTATCAACAACTTTAGCAGCTATTCAACAAAATTTTGTGCTTTGTTCAAGTCATTAGACATCTCCTTCGAATTATGCTTTATTTTCTCGCTTTTTCTTAGAGCCGTTGCTAGTGAGCGCAAGACAAGAACTAAGTACCATTATTCCAGCACAAGCTAGCAACTGCTGTCTTTAATCAAAACGCAGAATCAAAAGTGATTCCTAACACTTATTTCTTTCAGGAATTTGGGAATATGAAAACATTGCCGTAGGAATAAAAACTGATCTTTATCTGAAATTTACCGGAAACGATTTTGAACTATAGGAGTAAAGGCATCTAGACTCATCTCTACATGGACGGAATTAAGATGTTTTCCCTTCTCGTTATCTTCTTGTAAGTCAAAACGAAACCTTTGTCAACAAATTTTAGTGCTTTGCTCAAGTTATCAGAGAACTCCTTTCGAATTATGCTGTTATTTTCTAGCTTTTTCTTAGAACCGTTGTTAGTGCTTTGTCCAGACCTAATAGCCGAATTCCAATAAATAAATAGTGTTAGTAGCGGACGCAGGATTCATTATGCAGACCAGCTTACGCTGACAAAATCATTATTCATCTGATAATGAGGTGGCTACTTGCCGATCAAAAAAATGAGGGGGCTACTTTTGATTAATTTTTGTTTCCAAGATCATATGTTTGGGGAATTAAAAATATTATTTTTCTAGGATATTTAGGCAACTGCTATCTTTTCCAATTGGCTTTGATTTCAAGCTTTTCTTAAATGATGACTAGCTTGACTAAAAAGATTAGCATCTCAAATAGTACAATCAAACTTTGATAAGAACACCACAAATTCAAAGCAACAATCGTATCGGATTCCTAAAACAAGGATTAGGAAAATGAGGACAAAAGACAAAACTGGGTAGAAATACAGATTTAAAGTTTGATAAGAACACCACAAATTCAAAGCATTTTTGAGTGATTTGAATTAGGGAATCTTTTTGAAGGGTAGATCATTATATGCTGACATATGAATGATCTTCATTATTATCTTCTGTAAGGACTAGTCATGACATTGCAGGGGCCTGAGGCAAATTTCGAAAAAGGGCCCTAACTTCTTGGGGGGAACTATGGCGGACACGTCTTGGGCCTTAGCCTGAGGCCGGCTTTGCGGCTGTAACGCAAGAATGTAACAGAGACCAATGAGGAAAAAAATTGTTCTAGATTGTTTTGAAACCACTTTAACTAAATTTTGTTTTCCACACTATAACCCCTCCTTTGATGAAATCAATCACCGAAATTAAATCATAGTATCTCAAAATTTTCTTCATTCATTCACAAACACATCATTCCATTTTAACAAGTAACTAAGACTAGATACTTTCTACTAATTACAGTAAATGAAAAAAGAAAAAAGAAAAAAAAAAAAAGAAACACATATTGGAATCTAGCCCAGCACAAGA
Organism: Vaccinium myrtillus; assembly: GCA_016920895.1. Lineage (NCBI taxonomy): Eukaryota > Viridiplantae > Streptophyta > Magnoliopsida > Ericales > Ericaceae > Vaccinium > Vaccinium myrtillus. Next base: position 40,892 of record JADGMU010000494.1, on the reverse strand, counting down.
CACCCTCAGGCTGCCAAAGTAACTTGGTTGCTCTTGCATTCCAGATTTGCTTTCTTTAGAGCCGTGAACTTCTCTGCCAACTGATCATAGTCCGGCAGCTTTGGATGTACATGACTAGCCTGTGGAAACGGGTACGAATTCAACCTCAACATGCTGTCGACGCGACAATCACTTGGTCTTTCAACAGGCATAGTCACGGCCCTTAGATAAGGGGGATGACTAAATCCATCTGATTTTGCAACTTTCTTTGTCATCTCGTTAGGCACGATAACCCCCATCTGGTAATCTCTACTTGGTTTGTGAAGTACAAGGGCCCATTTCATTTCCCGGTTATTACTCTCTCCATTCCAAAAATGTTGACAGTTGGGGCAGCAACTGTTGTTTCCAACTTTTCCTTCGTTGACCTTATGCGCCGGGAACTCCTCTAAAGTTGTGATCATCCTCGTTTTACTTCCACATTCGTCTTTGTTATCGCTAGTGCAGAAATAACATGGATCTTCCAAGCTGCATTCGTGGACAGTTCTGTCGTTTCCATTGTTGAGGTGGTGCCATGGTTGGCCTAATCTTGCTTGCGCACCAAATGACTTTCGGGTTTCATCCAATGGAGTCCTCTTGTGATGCTTTCGCCGGTGATGAGATCTAAGGTTGTCGTTTCGAGAATCATCAAGTGACCCTCCATAGTAAATTGTTGATTCAAAATCCTTCGCATATAGTCCCTCCTTAGAAACTGATCTCATCCTGTGTCTCTTTCCAGGTACTTTCCTGCTCTTTCTTGAACTTCTCGAGGCCGCCTTGTCATTGATCGATTTTTCAGATTTGTCCAAATTGCTTTCATCAAGAACATCTTCAACCCTACCTGTCTCGATATTAACAGATGATTTGAATAGAAATAGTCGTTGATCCTGACCATTTCCATCTTTGCTCGTCGTAGATATGAACTCCTCTACGTCGTCTAGGCATATCGTTTCCTTGGGCAACCTATATGGGCTATCTGAAGAAGACTCTACAGCCATTCCCACTTCCTTGTCAACTGAAGGGGGCAGTATTTTCGATTCGTACGGAGATCTCAAGTGGGCATAGTTTCCAACTCTCCATTCATCCTTCTCGTTCACTGACCAAGGCAGTGAAAAAGGACTGATGCTTCCTCCGGTAGCATCGGAGCCTTGGTGAGAATGACATGGTTCTATAAAAAGATCTCTGCTATCTGAGGTAAAATCCACATGCACAATCTTTCCTTCTCCTTCCATGATACTAAATTCTTGCACTTGGTGTTCTTCACTTTTGTGGCAATTTTTTTGAACATCACTTCCCACAACTTGATCTCCCTTGCTTTTATTCATCTGCAGCATCAAAGCCAAAGGGAAAATTATACTTTAGCCTATCATTACTCTCCTGTGTTTCAAGTAATTAAGGCTAATTTAAGCAGAAAACTATGCTTTTAGAGGATGTAGTGAGCTCCCTCACTACACGCCCCCGGATCTCCATTTACATTGGTTCTTAGTCCACGAGTGCATTACATATAGAGTTCGGAAAGGTCAAAGATTCAAACCCATCAGCGGAACCTTCATCACCACTCAATGGCTTATCTAAGCGAAACTCTCATATTTCTTCTAATAGTCCAGAACAATTAAAAGGAATAACTAGAAAGAAAAAAGGAAGAATTGGAACACTATGTGGCAGCATCATTGGATGGAGGATCCCGAAATTAATCCAGGAAAAGTGCAAGAGTTACCTGCTCTAGTTGCAGCTCCGAGTAGTACTCAATTGCCAAAGGCCCCGGCTCAAGGCAACTCCTGGCTATTTCATCCACCAACTTGTACTTCACATCATTTGGTACTGATTTTATCGAGAGATTCTCCTTAATCTGTAGTCACAGATACATAAGTTGCAATTGTAATTCGTAACTGTATCCTACATGAGGGAAAAAAGCGGCCAAGATTTGAACATTGAAAGTGAAAATTGGTGACCTGTCGGTTAACGAGGTTCCCGGGAAGTAATTCGAGAGCAACCAACGCGAACTTCTGGCCATAACGCTCTCCAAAGAGCTTCCGTATAACCAGAAGCTCAGGTAGATCTCCACACCTTGCTGATGCAAATATAAGACTCGACACCGCCTCATTGATATCATTCGGACAGTCCCTGAAACAACCATACATAATTACATATCATAATGTAATGTCATTGCCGAATAATGGAAACAGAGTCAAATTAGGACAAACAACGTCTAACTGAAAATAAAAGTCTAATGACACGAAATTGTGACCCAGAGAAGTACATATCCAATATGCACGCACGTCCGGCGTCCCGATTTTGTGTGCGTTGTATTTGTAAAAGTATGCAAGGATAGAGACTCGTTAGCCGGGACAAAAGCATACTTGTGTTTACGGATATATGAGAGGTGAATGACGATGAATTCACAGAAATGATCCAGCAGATCGTACACTGCGACTATGCTTTCATCCTTGAAGATCTGTTCAACCTGTGAGCCAATACAAAATGAAGGGAAATAGTCATAAACGATTGGTCAAATATGAGGTTATGAATACTTTTCCAGATGGGAAAACCAAGAAAACGAAAAAAAAACAACACCCAGATTAAAATTTGAAGTGTGAATAAAATTGATTCTCAATTATGAAAAATAAATACCCTCTACTGTAAAACCCTAGACGATTTTATCGAATAACAAACTCGCTCTTGCTCCGGTGGGGTACCCGAATTTTCGGGGAACCACGTAAAAATCTTGTGTCGATTTTCTTTACTGTAAATCCAAACTTCCCATCTCCGAAAATCTCTCACTCAAAATTTTAAGAAATTAGAATTAAGGGTTTGGAGACTTTTCAGCTTAGCTGTATATGTATAGAGCACTGATTGAATGATAGAAGGATAGTCAATTTCTTTTTACTTTAACCATCCATGATCTGAAAAAAGATCCTGATTTTATACTTCCAGCTAATTGATCATATAACAACCAACTTTTATAAAGCATCAAAGAAATTGGCAGAGGAAGAAAACAGAGCAATACTTGCTCTGTTCCGAATTCTCAGCAAAAAATAAAAACAGAGCATACACACCCGATCAAAGGCACTCTGTTCAAGACCATACTTGAGAAGCTGAGCGACGTCGTCCCGCGACTGCCTCACGATCGAACATCTCTTGTTCTTCAGCAGTTTCAGACGGCACTGTACTCGCCTGATCAGCTTCTTACTGCACCAAACAACAAAATTGCACCTGACCCAAAATGAATTCCACCTGCGTATGAATATAAAAGTATACGTACAGATGAAATGTAATTACCAATTGGAAGCTTTTCTCCATCCAAACAAGAAGTCAAACATGTCTGGAGCTGTTTTCTTTTTGTTCTTCACGAGGGGTTTGTTGTACTTGGGATGATTAGACTAATGGGTTGACGAAGAAATTTGGTCATGGCTAAATGTGGCAAGTGGAGATGATTCAGGGAAATTGGAGAAGTGAGAAGTAAACCTGAATGTAGAAACAGGGGTAGTTATTAGCCTATTAGGAGAGTGGAAAACGGAGTAGGAAGAAGTGGGTTTGAAAATGTGGATATGTGGGGTGAGAGAGAGAGAGAGAGAGAGAGAGGTGGTGGAGGGAGACGGTTGACTCGGTTCCTTGAAAAATGCTGCATTACGCTAATAAGCTGTTGGGGACACTTGTCAAGTGTTAAGACCTCACAAAAAATGGATAAAATTAGGATTCACCTCGTTTCACCAATGTAGCTAGATTGCCGTAGATGTGTTTTTTCATTTTTGTTTTTTACTATTTTTTTACTGTTTTTAAGGCTCCGTTTTTTTACTCTTTTTCTGGAGAATTATGAGCAAACATGCATTTTCCCCATCTCTCTCTCCCTCTCTCTCTCTATGTATCTATCCAGTCCAGTATTCCCTTTCTCTTTTGTTGAATCATTTGTTTAATGAGGACGGTTATAAATAATGTAGGGTGGGACCCAATGAAGGATGTGTTTAGGGAAAATTCATTGTTTTGGAAAAAAAAATTTCATGTCAATCAAACACCGAAAAATAAAAGAAACAATTTATTTTTAGCAAAAGCATTTTACATGGAAAATATTTTACATTTTACGTCAAAACAAATGGAGCCTAAAGGAAGCGGGTTCATGTAATGCCTTTGATACGGATAATTATTACTATGTTATTCAGGAGGATAGCCACATCGTAATACTCGTTGAGCTTTTGATGTCGATGGTTTGGATTTAATTTTTGTGCTCACGGCGAAGCCTGTGTAAAGGAAATCTTTGTAAATAAATTCAAGAATGGATTTGGAGATATGGTAAATGTTATTAGAGTCGGTTTTTTGGAAGGACATGGTAAAGAGATCTTTACTTTAATAAGGACATCAACTTTTTCTTTAATGTCAAAAGGACAAATCACTTACACATTCCAAAAATACCCTCACTAGCCAATGAAAGTGTCTAAACCCCCAAACCTAATAAAAGTGCATAAACCTAAACCCTATGAAAGTGCCTAAGACCCTAGGGTACCCTATGAAAGTGTCTAAACCACTAAAACTCTATAATTGGAAAATTTACCCTAAACCTAAACCCTATGGTACCCTATGAAAGGGCCTAAAATACTAGGGTACCCTATGAAAGTGCCTAAACAGCTAAAACCCTATAATGGAAAGTGCACCCTAAGTGCCTAAACCCAAAATGCCTAAACTCACTATACCTTATCCCAAAGAGCCTAAACCCCCTAAAATTGAACCCCAAAAATTGAACCCACCCCCAAAATTAAAGAGGGAGAAATTAATTTTGTCTCACCCATTAATCTTGTCACACCGCCCACACATGAGAGAGACAGTTGACAGTGACGCATGAGAGAGAGAGAGAGGACTAAACACGCGGTATTGGGTATAGGAGTTCAAAAAGTGACCTACAAATTTTTGAAAGTGACGGGATGGGTCAGTATTGGGTATTGGGTATAAATTGACGGTCAGTTCAAAATTTATAGGTCACTCTTTAAATCAAAGGTCAGTTCAAAAAGTGACGGGATGGGTCAGTATTGGGTATTGAAAGTGACTCGGTAAGTGTGGGTCAAAACCCGACTTTCACTTTTGTCTGCAGAAAATTCCTCCACATGGTGCGCGTGAGTGTGGGTTTCATTAAGGGTATTTTTGTCTAGTATTGTCCTTGAGCCCTCAAAAATTTTCTATCAATGTATTAGAAGCATTAAAATAAGTTAAGCTGGACTAAACACCATTTAAAGCCTCAAATTTGTCATTTAGACCAATACTTTAAAATGTCATAGAACAATACATTATAAATGTTAGTATAATGGTATACACTTTTCTTGTAATTCATTACACATGTACGTACATACATACAATATATATATATATATATATATATATATATATATATATATATGTATTAAAGAGGATCGTTAAGTAACAAGTAACAAGAAACAGGCAAAAAACTTACTGGAAATTACTGATTTATTTATGATGGTGGTGGTGGTAGATGAAAGTAGTTTACAGAGGGATGGGAGAGAGATTACAAGAGAGAGGAGAGAGGAGAAGGGAGTTAAAGCCTGCCTCTAAATGGCGAGAATCATGACTATTTATAAGCGCTACGACCTCTTCATGCGATTCTTGTAGATGACGCGTCACGGATGACGTTTTACAAAATATCTAGTATCAGATGACGTCATGGATGACGTTTTTCTTTGTTGTTGCGTTTTGTGCCGATTCTTTTACTGTTGCTGTCGTCATGGATGACGTTCTACCGATGCTTCTTTTTCCCTTCGGCTTTTTGCATTTTGATTTCAATCATAGAGTCCCAAAGATCCGCCTCAGTGGGGTATGGTTCGGTGTCATTGGGATCTTGAGCTTCTCGCTAAGCAAGCAACCGACCTTGGTCCCGATCTTGAAAGGATATTAGATCCTCGAGAGCTCATGGAAGTGTCGCTCTTAGCGTCTGGTTGAGATGAACTGATTCCTTGAAGAGCTAAATACTGATCTTTAATAATTTCCATAAGCTTAATATCTTGCTCATGATCAGACATATTTGGATTCTGACTTTGAATCATCAACTTTATTTGTTGAACGAAATTTACTGGACCCTGTGAAGGGTTACTGCTTGAGGCTTGTGTCATATAATCAGCCTGATACTGCTCGACGGTTTCTTTGATAAACGATAAGCATTTATCAGTCTCGAATCGAGACCACCATTTTACAAAGAAATTTCTTTGAATTTCTGGGATACGAAGATGATCTTCGGCTATTTCATATCCCCATTGCCATATCCAGTTAATCCTGAATTCAGTACAAAACCATAAAAGGTCTTGCCCTTCAGGTGGATTTACTGATGTTATTCCCTTTAACTTCGGATGATATTTATACCAATCAGGGAATATTTTCTGTATAGCTTCTGGGAAAATTTTGACTTCTGGTGCATGGTATTCCCACCAATGGAGAAACCACGATGGAAATCCAGTTTCTTTTTGCAAAATCTCCGGATTTAAAATAAAGAACCATGAATGGGTTCTTACTGGATTTTGATAATAGAATGCATAGGTCCATGCCCTGGCATAGTCCCAATAGTTATACTTTTGCTCATTAATTTTCAATGTTCTGGTTGCAAAAGTTGAAAGGCCCCATTCTTGAGGGTGCATTACCCTGATAATGTAACATTTTGAAAATGTGATGGGAGTTCTGCTATTACCTTCTTCCAGGTAATGATGAGTAATCTGTACAGATGATGTCTCAGTAAGGATGGCCTCATAGATATATCGAGATTTCCCTTCCTGGACGGTATACTGCTGGTTTTGAAGATACCTTTCTTTAAGGCACCAAGGATCCTTCGGATGTAAATTTAGATCACCTTCGGATAATGTGATCAAAGGTTCTGTTATATCCTTCTTAACATATTGAGGTCCTTGCTCAAAGGCCTCTTTAGCTGTTTTCTGCTTTGACTGACTGGAAGATTCTCCCAGAGTCGGATATTCTGATAGGAAATGAGACGTTTTGCCTCGTCCATACTGATTGGATCCTGATTTTCTTCCGCCACGGCCACGGCCTCGGCCACGACCTCGGTCAGGAGGTTCCATTCTGCAAGAAAATTATATCCGTTAAGCCCGAGATAAAAACACCTAGAGCTCGTTGTAGCTGCGGAGATAGAAATTTCCATATGACGGCATAAAGCCCTGTCTTCCAGTTAATATTATCATCACTACGAAGTTGAGAAATGCCTCTGGAGAGCTTAGAGATCCAGAATCTCAAATTAGCTTTTGAATAGGGTTTAACAATAGATTGAACCCAAATATGGTTTAACTCGATTCTAATGCGTTCGCGATCAGCTTCATCCATCTGTTAAGAATTCTCTAGTTAGGAAATCTGGTAAAGAATTCTGTTCACCTTTGATATATTCTATTTCAAAATCAAAAGCAGAAAGTTCTGATTGCCATCTAGCAAATATCTGCTTAGAAACTAAGTTTTTAACATCTTTTGCTAAAATAAATTTAGCCGAACCTATAAATCAATACGGATAAGAAATGTTTGATTTAGCAAATCATCTTGAAATTTAGAAACACATTTCACTATCGAAAGCATTTCCTTTTTAATTGTGGAATAGTTAAGCTGGGCTTTTTTCCACGATCCTGATGTATATCTAACTAATTCCTCTTTGTGAGATTGAGGATTCTGCTGCTTAAGAATGCCTCCATAACCTATGTTAGAGGCGTCAGTCTCCACTACTTTACGCCAAGCTGGATTGGCTAGACATAAGCAAGGCAACTGTTTTGCCCTAAGCTTAATCCTTTTTACCGCGTTGGTATGCTCCTCTGTCCAAGGAGGAGGAGTTTTCTGCAAACGTTGATATAATATAGCGAAAGTATCTTGGGCTAAATTCTGATAATAGTCTGCTATGTAGTTAAGACTACCCAAGAATCTCTGGAGTTGAGTTTTCTCCTTAATTTCATCTGGAAATTTAGAGGCAAACTCAATACTACGGTTAATGGAAATAATAGTCCCTTGATGAATGTTATGTCCTAAGAACCGAACAGTTGTCTGGAATAATTTCATCTTAGGAGCTGATAAAACTAAACCATTACGTTTTACTGCTTCTTTCAAAGCTCTTAGATGCTTGAAATGTTGATCTATAGAAGAAGAGAATACAAGTATATCATCGATATAAACAATACAGTAATTAGAATAAGGTGAAAATATTTCATTCATGATATTCTGAAATTCTGATGGGGCATTTTTCAAACCAAATGGCATAACGTTCCATTCATAATGACCAAAAGGAACAACAAATGCAGTTTTATACCGATCCCTTTCTTCAATCTGAATTTGCCAATATCCAGATTTCAAATCAAATTTAGAAAAGATAACTGCGGATTGCAATCTGTCAAGCAAATCCTTTTTGTTTGGAATTGGATATCTTATCCACTTCAAAACATCATTCAAAGGTTTATAATTAATAACAAGACGAGGAACTCCTCGCTCTTTTTCTGCATTGTTGAAAACATAAAAAGCAGTACAGCTCCAAGGAGAATAACTTTTTCTGATTAATTTTTTGTCAAGAAGAGTTTGGATTTCCTTTTTACAAAGCTCTAAATAATCAGATTTCATCTGGCTAGGTCGAGCTTTGGTTGGAATGTGCTTTTCGTTAAAATCCTGATTGTAAGGAAGTGAAACAATATGACGTTTCCTTTCCCAAAAAGCATTTGGCAGATCACTGCAAACTTCTTTTAAAAATTGATTTTCAATCTCTTTAACTTTTTCCTGTAAATCTGGAGATTGAAGTTTCTGATGAATATCCATAATTTGGATTTCCTTTTGAAGAAAGTTTAGTTGTTTTTCTTTGTTTTGAAGAAATCCTTGTAATTCCTGAATAATTCTGGTTTCAGGATCAGTAACAAAGGGATAAACAATATCGTGATCCTGCACTCGACTATAAATACCAGTTGAATCAATTTTTCTGATTGGCATGATCATATTCAAAAAAGGTGTTCCTAAGATTACCTGCTGCTGCAAATTTTTGACAAGCAAAAACATAGTTGGTAAGCAAGTACCATCATTGCAGATTAAAACATCAGATAACTTATACTGGATATGCATCCTATTTCCACCGGCGGCGGTAAGGGATTGGACAGTTTTTTCAAAATACTGTGTTGGAACTAATCCTTCCTGAATACAGTTCATATCAGCACCACTATCTACTAGTGCAATAATATCCTGAATAGTATATTCTTGATTAATCACAAGATTAATCTGGATATACCATTTTTGATGGGTGACCTTACTGATACTATTCAAATAGGTTAATTCCTCAGAAGCTTGAGGTTCATCATCGGGTTTTGGGTTAGTGATTGGTTTTAGACTTATCTGCTCTAAGCTAGAAAGTCTATTTTTCACAGACGTGATACTACCCTGGGCTTCTAATTGGGACATTTTCAAATGTTTTAATTCAGTTTTAAGATCATTGACCTCTTTCTGAAGATCTTGAAGGGTTGCTGGTTTAGAAGTACTAGCTCCTTCTAATCTATTAAAAACTTCATTAATACTGTAATATCTGGAGGTATTACTAGGTCTTTCTATTTCAGCTTCTGAAACAGAAGAACTTAGAGATATCTCAATAATTTTTCTTCGGATTTCGGGATCTTGAATTTTATCAACAAGATCAAGAAGTTCTTGTTGAGACTTTGATAAATGGCAGCAAGCCATAAATGGCTCTGATACCAAATAGTAGTTAATTCATATATGGGGAAGGTAGATAGGTGCAAATAGTTCTTTCTTAAATTGTGCATCTCTTTGTTAAATATGTTTGTTAGATTTCTGCAATGGATCTGAGGCATATGTTCCTCACCCAAGTCGCGTTGAGGTTTTGTGTGTCACTAGGTCCCGTGAAGGGATTTGTTGGCCTTGACTCGTAAACCGTTGACAGATGAGTATGTCTGAGATCTATTGTATGTTATCATAATAAACATATTTATCAACGATGATATATGGTTTAATCATTGAAACTATTCGTTCTAACTTCATTCATATATGAATTAACGCTTTTATCATGTCTACCCTATCTTTAGATAGATCTTCTATATCAGTAAAAAATGAAGAAATTGTTGAGTACTCTCAGGCTCAACAGCTTAATCAGTGGACAATACCCGATGTAGAACCCAAAAGGATTTACAAGTTGGGTCTTTTTGATTTCATCAGTAAAAATGCTGTTAAGACATCAGAACAGACCATTTGTCTTGACACAAATGATAAAACGATTAAATTATTGTGCTTAAAAGATATTCAGCGGTACTTGCATAAATATAAGTATTTGCATATTGGTTTAATTCAAGTTGCTTTTAAACCATTAACTCTACCAGGATTAAATTCCAGTATTCAAGCAGATTTACGTGATGCTAGATGTAATGATTGGAAATCCTCTCTTATGGGGATTGTTCAGACTAGCTTATGTCATGGACCAGTATATTTTAATGTTTATCCTAACCTTGCTCTATCTTTGACTGATAGAAATTTATTTGAAGCTGTAAGTTTGCATATCCAAACACAGGGATATAACTTCCTGCCAGGATCTGAAACTGTTGCAGTAATCTATCGTATTCATTACAAAGTTATTAATACTATGTGTCCTAACGCTATTTTGCGTAGTGATCCAGAAAACATAGAGTTGTTGAAAGCAACCTTTTAACCACCAACGTTGCAAGACCCGGTTAATTGATTGGGATGAAGTAAACTTCCTACCAACTGGACCATACCAAACGCGGTAGCACCACAACCCATAATCAGTAGTCAAGTGGATCAAATTGTCCAAACAGCCGAAGGAGATGTAGAAATTAGGTTTACCCCTGATATGGTTAGCCGTATTTCTCTACCATCAAGAAGCGTTTCTTCTAGAAATAGCTTTCCTCCTTACAAGGTTTCATATCCAACTACTTCTAGACACTCGTGTCCAAACACCGAACAAACCCCAAAAGTTCTTAATGAACCTCTTGAATACCATATAGAAGGAATTCGCATTTCGTAACTACAAATCCCTCATGGAATTTACAAGTACTAGTGAGAGCAAGAAGCGTGACTCACCAACAAGATTCGAAATGGCTTTTCATATTTAGTTTTATGGATTATTCACCCAACTCTCATATTCGTTTGTTTATCAAGAAAGAATTTATGTCTCCCGAACATCATGAGTTCAGAAACTGGTATTTTACTAAGTTTGATAAATCGGAACAGGAATTTATCAAAAATCATTTTTATAAAGATTTGGAGTATCGCCAAACTTTAGTACCTTTTAAAAATGGTTTTTAAATTGGTATCAAAATCAAGTATCATATAGTCAGAATTCATGATTTTCGTAAAGTCTGAGTAAATCGATGGAACTCACATAAAGTCGGTTCACCCTCCTCCGAACCAATTAAAATGGAAAACAAGAAAAATATCTTGGAAGCTATTCCTTATGTGGATATATCTAAAACTTTTCCAAAGGAAGAAAGCATATTGAAACAGAATAATTTTACTAATATGAGTTTGCAGACTATTGGTCAGCAGTTGATTCGTATTGAGCATGATGTTCAAGCAGTCATTGAGAATCAGAAGGTTATCAAGACTATCCCTTCTACTTCCTTAGTTACCTCATTTGAGGGGAAAGATACCAAGCCGGATATAAAGCCACCTATCCCTTTAGAGAATTTTAAATTCTCTAATCAAGAAGAATTCTGAGTTTATTGATCAACTTATAGGTCGCATGGATAGCAAATTGCATATCAAGACTTTAGTCACACGACTTAGGTTATTCGGATTCCGAGGTAGATCCTCAAAGAAATTCAGAAATCCAACAAACTTTTCAGAATATGCAGGACAATGCTCTTAATAGAATTGAGTATGAAGATAAGGGACCAGAAATGAGAATGTTCGTAGAACTTATTATAAGAGACCTACGCCTCAAGATCTTCTTTGGGAAGAAGATTTCTTTCGAACTCAAACCGCCTTTATAGTGCTAAAACCATTTATGAATGGAATATAGATGGTTTATCAGAATATCAGATTTATGGAATTATTCATAAAATGCTTATGTATTCTAGTGTTTGTAAAGCTGCAAACAACAATGATAGAGATATCGCTGTATTTATTATTGATGGTTTTACTGGAAGTCTTAAAGGTTGGTGGGATAATTATCTTTCGTTAGCTCAACAATCTGAGATTCTTAATGCCGTTAAAACAGAAATTGTCACGGACATGGTGGTTGATCCACCAACAAAAACAAATGTTGCCAAAGCTAGAACTAGGGAGCAGACCGTTCAAGATACGGTTTATACCCTTGTTCAAGCCATTATCTTACATTTTATTGGAGCAGTAGACCAACGCCAAGAGCGTGGTAGAGAATTATTGCAGAATTTAAGATGTCCTTCATTAACCCATTTTAGATGGTATAAGGATGTTTTCATTACCAAAGTTATGCAGCGCAAAGACGCTAATTCGAGCATTGGAAGGCTAAATTTATTGATGGCCTACCTCCTTTATTTGCCCAGAAGGTTCGTCAAAAATTGATGGATCTTAGTGTTGGTAATACTATTCAATGGACTAGCTGTACTTACGGACACCTTATTAGTGTTTGTGTTCAAGTAGGTTTATCTATCTGTAATGATATGAAATTACATTATCAGCTTAAGAAGCAGAATCTCACTGGTAAACGAGAAATTGGAATTTTGTCAACAATTTGCCTATGATATTCCTACCAACTATCCTAAGAAACATCGCCGTAAAGTCACTGTTTCAAAACCTCTAAACCTTACAAACGAAAATCCAAGCGGAGAACCTATGATAAGGATTACTCCAATTCCAAACCTCGCAAGAAGAGGCAAGGGTAGAAAGACGAAGTCGTCTGACCCAAGAAAAAGCCTAAATCCGAAGTCAAATGCTACAAATGTGGAAAATTTGGCCATTATGCCAACAAATGCTTAACCAAAAAGAAGCCGGAAGAACTTCAATTGGATGAAGGTCTCCGTTTGCAACTCAAAGAAATTGCTTTTGAACTCTAGTGATGAGTCGATTCCGACTCGGATAGCGACGAGCTTAACGAATTGGAATATTCTTCCTCTTCGAATCAAACCCTTGAAGATTGCTCGGGTAAGTGTTGTTCTTCATCTCAACAGATCATCCGGAAGTTTTTGCTAACCTCAATGGATTAAGCTTAAATGTTTTATCAAAGTCTCAACAAGAAATTCTTGATCTTGTTGATAAAATTCAAGATCCCGAAATCCGAAGAAAAATTATTGAGATATCTCTAAGTTCTTCTGTTTCAGAAGCTGAAATAGAAAGACCTAGTAATACCTCCAGATATTACAGTATTAATGAAGTTTTTAATAGATTAGAAGGAGCTAGTACTTCTAAACCAGCAACCCTTCAAGATCTTCAGAAAGAGGTCAATGATCTTAAAACTGAATTAAAACATTTGAAAATGTCCCAATTAGAAGCCCAGGGTAGTATCACGTCTGTGAAAAATAGACTTTCTAGCTTAGAGCAGATAAGTCTAAAACCAATCACTAACCCAAAACCCGATGATGAACCTCAAGCTTCTGAGGAATTAACCTATTTGAATAGTATCGGTAAGGTCACCCATCAAAAATGGTATATCCAGATTAATCTTGTGATTAATCAAGAATATACTATTCAGGATATTATTGCACTAGTAGATAGTGGTGCTGATATGAATTGTATTCAGGAAGGATTAGTTCCAACACAGTATTTTGAAAAAACTGTCCAATCCCTAACCGCCGCCGGTGGAAATAGGATGCATATCCAGTATAAGTTATCTGATGTTTTAATCTGCAATGATGGTACTTGCTTACCAACTATGTTTTTGCTTGTCAAAAATTTGCAGCAGCAGGTAATCTTAGGAACACCTTTTTTGAATATGATCATGCCAATCAGAAAAATTGATTCAACTGGTATTTATAGTCGAGTGCAGGATCACGATATTGTTTATCCCTTTGTTACTGATCCTGAAACCAGAATTATTCAGGAATTACAAGGATTTCTTCAAAACAAAGAAAAACAACTAAACTTTCTTCAAAAGGAAATCCAAATTGTGGATATTCATCAGAAACTTCAATCTCCAGATTTACAGGAAAAAGTTAAAGAGATTGAAAATCAATTTTTAAAAGAAGTTTGCAGTGATCTGCCAAATGCTTTTTGGGAAAGGAAACGTCATATTGTTTCACTTCCTTACAATCAGGATTTTAACGAAAAGCACATTCCAACCAAAGCTCGACCTAGCCAGATGAAATCTGATTATTTAGAGCTTTGTAAAAAGGAAATCCAAACTCTTCTTGACAAAAAATTAATCAGAAAAAGTTATTCTCCTTGGAGCTGTACTGCTTTTTATGTTTTCAACAATGCAGAAAAAGAGCGAGGAGTTCCTCGTCTTGTTATTAATTATAAACCTTTGAATGATGTTTTGAAGTGGATAAGATATCCAATTCCAAACAAAAAGGATTTGCTTGACAGATTGCAATCCGCAGTTATCTTTTCTAAATTTGATTTGAAATCTGGATATTGGCAAATTCAGATTGAAGAAAGGGATCGGTATAAAACTGCATTTGTTGTTCCTTTTGGTCATTATGAATGGAACGTTATGCCATTTGGTTTGAAAAATGCCCCATCAGAATTTCAGAATATCATGAATGAAATATTTTCACCTTATTCTAATTACTGTATTGTTTATATCGATGATATACTTGTATTCTCTTCTTCTATAGATCAACATTTCAAGCATCTAAGAGCTTTGAAAGAAGCAGTAAAACGTAATGGTTTAGTTTTATCAGCTCCTAAGATGAAATTATTCCAGACAACTGTTCGGTTCTTAGGACATAACATTCATCAAGGGACTATTATTCCCATTAACCGTAGTATTGAGTTTGCCTCTAAATTTCCAGATGAAATTAAGGAGAAAACTCAACTCCAGAGATTCTTGGGTAGTCTTAACTACATAGCAGACTATTATCAGAATTTAGCCCAAGATACTGCTATATTATATCAACGTTTGCAGAAAACTCCTCCTCCTTGGACAGAGGAGCATACCAACGCGGTAAAAAGGATTAAGCTTAGGGCAAAACAGTTGCCTTGCTTATGTCTAGCCAATCCAGCTTGGCGTAAAGTAGTGGAGACTGACGCCTATAACATAGGTTATGGAGGCATTCTTAAGCAGCAGAATCCTCAATCTCACAAAGAGGAATTAGTTAGATATACATCAGGATCGTGGAAAAAAGCCCAGCTTAACTATTCCACAATTAAAAAGGAAATGCTTTCGATAGTGAAATGTGTTTCTAAATTTCAAGATGATTTGCTAAATCAAACATTTCTTATCCGTATTGACTGCAGTTCGGCTAAATTTATTTTAGCAAAAGATGTTAAAAACTTAGTTTCTAAGCAGATATTTGCTAGATGGCAATCAGAACTTTCTGCTTTTGATTTTGAAATAGAATATATCAAAGGTGAAATGCACTTCTTTACCGATTTCCTAACTAGAGAATTCTTAACATGGATGAAGCCGATCGCGAACGCATTAGAATCGAGTTAAACCGTATTTGGGTTCAATCTATTGTTAAACCCTATTCAAAAGCTAATTTGAGATTCTCGGATCTCTAAGCTCTCCAGAGGCATTTCTCAACTTCGTAGTGATGATAATATTAATCACCTGAAGACAGGGCTTTATGCCGTCATATGGAAATTTCTATCTCGCAGCTTGCTACAACGAGCTCTAGGTGTTTTATCTCGGGCTTAACGGATATAATTTTCTTGCAGAATGGAACCTCCTGACCGAGGTCGTGGCCGAGGCCGTGGCCGTGGCGGAAGAAAATCAGGATCCAATCAGTATGGACGAGGCAAAACGTCTCATTTCCTATCGAATATCCGACTGGGAGAATCTTCCACGACCAAAGCAAAACAACTAAAGAGGCCTTTGAGCAAGGACCTCAATATGTTAAGAAGGATATAATGTAACCTTTGATCACATTATCCGAAGGTGATCTAAATTTACATCCGAAGGATCCTTGGTGCCTTAAAGAAAGGTATCTTCAAAACCAGCAGTATACCGTCCAGGAAGGGAAATCTCGATATATCTATGAGGCCATCCTTACTGAGACATCATCTGTACAGATTACTCATCATTACCTGGAAGAAGGTAATAGCAGAACTCCCATCACATTTTCAAAATGTTACATTATCAGGGTAATGCACCCTCAAGAATGGGGCCTTTCAACTTTTGCAACCAGAACATTGAAAATTAATGAGCAAAAGTATAACTATTGGGACTATGCCAGGGCATGGACCTATGCATTCTATTATCAAAATCCAGTAAGAACCCATTCATGGTTCTTTATTTTAAATCCGGAGATTTTGCAAAAAGAAACTGGATTTCCATCGTGGTTTCTCCATTGGTGGGAATACCATGCACCAGAAGTCAAAATTTTCCCAGAAGCTATACAGAAAATATTCCCTGATTGGTATAAATATCATCCGAAGTTAAAGGGAATAACATCAGTAAATCCACCTGAAGGGCAAGACCTTTTATGGTTTTGTACTGAATTCAGGATTAACTGGATATGGCAATGGGGATATGAAATAGCCGAAGATCATCTTCGTATCCCAGAAATTCAAAGAAATTTCTTTGTAAAATGGTGGTCTCGATTCGAGACTGATAAATGCTTATCGTTTATCAAAGAAACCGTCGAGCAGTATCGTGATTATATGACACAAGCCTCAAGCAGTAACCCTTCACAGGGTCCAGTAAATTTCGTTCAACAAATAAAGTTGATGATTCAAAGTCAGAATCCAAATATGTCTGATCATGAGCAAGATATTAAGCTTATGGAAATTATTAAAGATCAGTATTTAGCTCTTCAAGGAATCAGTTCATCTCAACCAGACGCTAAGAGCGACACTTCCATGAGCTCTCGTGGATCTAATATCCTTTCAAGATCGTGACCAAGGTCGGTTGCTTGCTTAGCAGAGAAGCTCAAGATCCCAATGACACCGAACCATACCCCACCGAGGCGGATCTTTGGGACTCTATGATTGAAATCAAAATGCAAAAAGCCGAAGGGAAAAAGAAGCATCGGTAGAACGTCATCCATGACGACAGAATAAGAATCGGCCGGCACAAAACGACAACAGCAGCAAAAACGTCATCCATGACGTCATCTACAGTACTAGATATTTTGTAAAACGTCATCCGTGACGTCATCTACAGTAACTGCTACAGTAGGTCGTAGCGCTTATAAATAGCTGTATTCTGCCATTTAGAGGCAGGCTTTCAGAACTCCCTTCTCCTCTCTCCTCTCTCTTGTAATCTCTCTCCCATCCCTCTGTAAACTACTTTCATCTACCACCACCACCATCATAAATAAATCAATAACCATCATGTTACTTGTTACTTAACGATCCTCTTTAATATATATATATATATATATATATATACCGGCGATCCTGTCAAGGATCCCGGATTTCCCGGATTGAGGCCTTTTCGGTGTTTTGATGCTTTTACAAATTGTTTTTGGGAAATCCGAGCCGTCCAATGTGTTCAAAAGGTGTTTTCCAAGGTCCACGCGGGAAATCTTCAAAAAAAAATACCGGGAAGGGCTTGATCCAAGCAATTTTTCGCAAAAACTGTAAATATAAAGTTTTTGCGAAAACTGCTTGGATCAAGCCCTTCCCGGTATTTTTTTTTGAAGATTTCCCGTGGACCTTGGAAAACACCTTCTGAACACATTGGACGGATCGGATCATCAAAAAAATATCGGGAAGTGGAGTCCCGGATCCGGGACTCCCGGACTAGATAAGGACTCTATATATATATATATTGTCTTGTAAATAACGAATGTATCTGATATGTGTCAATCACAGATGTCATAGATGCGGTAAAGATATGAGGACAGACGGAAATGTACCGATGAGGGACCGACGGCGTCGCCGACGCCGGTGTGGGTCCCAAACGGCCGATCCGAGCCGTTCATCGTTCTCAGAATCAAATTCCGAGTGGGCTAGTGCGGGAATCGAGGCAATCGGACGGCTGTATGAGCTCGATCCAAAATCACCCCATTTCATTCAACACTCGGAATTTGATTTTGAGAACGATGAACGGCTCGGATCGGTCGTTTGGGACCCACACCGGCGTCGGCGACGCCGTCGGTCCCTCATCGGTACATTTCCGTCTGTCCCAATAGAAGGGTTCTAGATGCCATAGATATCTCGCTTCCATGTATATCATTGATGACATTGCTATAATCTTTAACGGCAAATCTTCTATCTTTTGTTATCTGTACCATTAACTATTTTGAATTAATTTCTTTTTGGTGCCAATAATAATGTACTATATATATTGGACTTGAGATACTATTACTTAAGATGTCATTTTGCACGCTCAACGATAAGTCGCTTTACAAGACTTCTAATTTGTGGTGCAGAATGCTTTCTTTTTTCTTTTTTTTTTTTAAGTTTGAAGCTGGGAATGGATACAAGCCACAAGGACGGAGTTAGGATTTTACCTTTTTAGTAGCAAAAATATTTGCGTTAAAAAAAAAAAAACTACATTATGAATATCCATCCACTCCACGAAAAACTGTAGTAACATAAAAACTTTAATCAACGATGTTTATCATATGCACGTAAAGAACCAAAAAGGCGTAATTTTACCTTTGTTTTGTGCATCTTTTTTTTTTCGGGGATGAAATATTAAAAAAAATCTAGTGGTGGCGAGTCTATAGAATTCAGGAATAAAAATTTAGTAGGGGCCGCCATCACTTATCCCCTGGCTCCATCCTTGGACGGGTATGATATTTTTTGCTACTATATTATTATTGCAGGTAATGCACGATCTCACACCTCAATGCTCAATGGGAAGGCGGATATAAGACCATAGAATAGAATGTCAGTTATTGTTGAAGACGTGGGATCATGAACTGAAGAGGAATTTTTGGAGATGTAGTTTCGAGTTTGTGAGGAGGAACCAGAATTCAAGTGAGGGACGTTCGTTAGCGATAATATAGTGTTTCTGTAGTGAATTTTCGTACATGACAAAGCTCGTTTGTCAGACGGATAAAATGTTTTTGGATTGGATATTTATAAATGGAAAATTCTAAATTTACAAATTATTTTTTGTCATCTCAATTTCCTTAGAAATATGTTTCATTCACATACTTAACCATGTTTGATCAAGTTAACGTTTTACGTAGAAGACATACTCGACGAGCCTTATATAAATGAAGGATTCTAATCCTCTTGTGGAGCGGGGACCCTGTAGTGAGGGGGCTCACTACAAGGGTGTAGTAAGCCCATTCATCCGTCCATCTCGATAATGAATGCTCAAATTTTGATCTGAACAATGGACGGCTCAAATAATTTGGTGTTCGGATTAAATCTGAGCCGTTGGTACCGAGATAGATGGGCAGATGGGACTCACTGCACCCCTGTCATGAGTTGCCTCACCACAGGACCCCCATTCCCTCCATTTTGTGAGCCCAGGAGGGAGTCTACAAAGACCCAAAACTAGATCGGACAGGACACTATAATAATTTGTAGACCCAAAACTGGACTAGACTGTCACCCCTACACAGCTTTTTCTTGTGTTATGCCAATTACCTTTCATTAATTAGTTGGTTATCTATGTAGGAATTTGCAAAAGTGAAAAGAACAAGATGAAAACATTAACCCTGATAATAAAGTTTTCATAATGTTTGTGGGTATTTGTGTAGTGTGAAGATGTTATGAAAGCACACCAGGTGTTTGCTTTTATGCAACAATTCATTTCTAGTTGTCTTGAGTTGATCAGAACATATGAGTATTTTTTTTGGGTTCAGTAGCTATTTGTCGTAATTCTGAGTTAGGCGGGCGCGTTAAAGATCCAAATTGAGTTGAGGACTTGAGGTGGATTGAAAAGCTTTCGGCTTTGACCCAAAAAAATTCAGCAAAACAGGGCTGAAAGTTGTGGTAATTTTACCGGTCACATTCTTTCATTCGGACATTCAGCTAAATTTGGAGAAGCAATTGCAAAGTTTCACCGGTGAAAATATGTACCTAGTAAAAAGAGAAATTTTGCTGATCTAACGTCTACAATCATTTTGTTGGTCACGACGAGGAAGTCTAGGGAAAGAAATCCTCATTTAGGGCTCGTCGCTTCAAAAACCATGCCTGTTAGAGACATATTTTTCTCTCCGAGGCCCGTTCGATTGTTGGAAATGGAAAAGAAAGTATCAAGATTTCCAACTTTTCCGAATTTTTTGTAAGTTAAATTTATCAGAAAGTTGCGGACCTATGTTTCTAACTTGCCCACTAGGCACAGGCGGCGCTACATGCGTGGGTGGTCAGATGACCACATTATGACCCCATCCTTGGGAAAAAAATTTATTCTACATGTGTGATTCTTGAGAGATGCTAATGGCATTGAACACCCTCTATTCTCCATGTCTGACACCCTCAACACTAGAGATTTAATTTTGTTCATCCTCTTTTTTGTCACCCTCTTATTAATTACCCTCCCTCCTATTGGTTGAGGTAGTGTGGATCCCACAAAAAGTGATGTCATCCTTACCAAAAAAAGTGTATTGCAAGGGTGGTACGTACCTACTAGGGGTGTCCACGGATCGGATCCGGACGGATCGGATCCGATCCGCCAGAGCGGATTATGGTTTTTAAGATCCGGGACCGAACCGAACATTCACGGATCGGTTACGGATCAGATTAGTTCTGATCGGGCGATTTGACAGATTAAGAAGGATTATTGAGCGGATTGAGCGGATCCGATCCGATCCGAAACCGCCGGATAAGAAATTCTCGATCCGGAACCGAACCGAACATTCATGGATGGGTCAACGGACGGATCGGATTGGACGGATTTGACGGATTGAGCGGATCGGATGATCCACTGGACAGCCCTAGTACCTACATCATTTTAACCAATAAGAGGGAGGCTAATGTTCACCCACTTTTGAGGAGAGTGAACAAAATCACACTCCAAAGTTAGCTACTATTGTTAATGATTTTCTTCCCAAAGTGTTCAATTGGTAAGTTTAAGCATCCCACAATCAATCTTTTAAAAGAAAACAATATAACGGTCATGGGGGATTCTCAGGTGGTGCTCCAAATGAAGCCTAATTGATTAGTAACTTTATTGAATCCATAAATATTATGCGCCGGTTTAATCTTTCTTCTCGGAAAAGGGATTTTGTGAATTACGATGTTGACTGCCGAAGGGAATGGACTAGTTTCTTCGCTCAAAATATAAAAATTTGTCGAGAACGATTGTAATATTTTTTTGTAGCTTTGCAATTTTTGGTTGCATTATTCATATGAATACATGAAGTTTTGTGTATATTTGACTCGTTAATTGAGCTAGTAGAGTATAGACAATTTTGAAAACACTGTTCAAAAATCCTGTAGCCGCCATTGCCACTAGGATTTGTTTTTCCTCAAAACTTGTTCTGCAAAAAGTATAAGATTTTGCAGGAATCTTGTTTTTACACGATCAAATTACTATTTTTCCTAGACCATTAAACTACACTAGTTTCCTACGTTCTTTTCCAAAGGGACGTACGAAGGAAAATACAATTCATTTTCCTTCAAACTTTACTTCTCTAAAACATTCTCGGAAATAAATTTTCTGCACCAATTTCTTTACAAGTGAACGAATCCCTAGTCTTGTAGATTGCATGGAATTGCATCTTGTGTAAGGTTTGACTGCAAATTGCACATCTATGTCATCATTTTTACCTGCCGCTGTTTAGGATATGTACTCTCCACCAGCTCCTTGATTAGAAGTAGACATTGCCATAAAATGGGGATTTAATGGTATTGCACATCTCTGTCATCATTTTTAGGACATATTTATGCTGCACCATTCAACGCAATATCGAGCATGATAGAAAACAGGTGGTTCAAATTGTTGACCCTGAATGATACTCAAGGAGCAACTGCCTTGAAACAAAAATCATGTACCAATGTTTTGAGAAATATCCTATGCCTTAGGTTTAGAGGATGACTGTAGTGTAGACCCACTCTGGGGAGCGTTTGGTGTTTCCTATGATCGTCTCTGCCTGTCCAAATTTTGGATAACCATGTCGTCGTTATTGGAGGATTGATGAACTGGTGAATCTAGACACTGCTAATTTATTGTTTCAACTTTTTTTTGTGAGAGTAAATACTAATAAAAGACATCTGGGGATAAAAGGTCAACACGGACTTTGACTGATGATAGCATGCTAGTTAATCTATAGATATATATTTTTTTTTTTTGAAACTGTCAATATATATAGAACCAGCTAAGAAAGATCCCTAGACAAGATGGATTCTAATTTGGGCGGAATACAACCTAAGGAAAGATACGCTCTATGATCTAGACAATTTGACGCTATCCAATGTGCTGCAGAATTACAACTACGTTTGCACCAATTAAACGACCAAGATCTATTAGAAGCCCAGTTGCGAATGTCTTCAACCACAGACAGAATCTCCCAAGGACAATTCAGAATATCACCATTCACGTAATCGATCAAATTTTTGCAATCGGTCTCAAAAATTGCTCTGACTATCTCCTTTTTCATAGAATAAGAAAAGGGAAACTGATCAAAATTTGTGATAAAAATGGCATCTTGGATAGAATCTTGCTTCCATGGCCAAGATATTGCTAATGTATGCGAATCTATGAATTACATGATTACGTGAGCTGTTTCCATCGTAAAATAAAGAAGAACCCTATATCTACCTTTTGCAAATTCTTAGGATCCAACAATGAAATCCCATCAAATACTGATCATGCATGAAAGTTTACCTGCAATCAAGGCTTCTAGTATGTGCCCTGCTACCTATTTGCATTTAGCATCTTTTGCTTGCCTGATAACCCCCATCTTTTATTTTTGTTTTTTAAAAAACAATAGAATCCTACATTGCAATTTGCAGAGTCTATATGTTGAATATTTGTATATCTCAGTTTATAAAATGCGTTTATCCATGGTAAACAACAGAAATATTAAATCTTGAGCAAGGACACTGGAATATCTGATTGCTTCTTGCACAGAAGAAGAGAGACAGTAGTGAGAGGGGGAGAGATAATGAAGTATGAGCTTTTGTGGAATCAGAGCGAGACACCGACGTTGTACTTACTCGACACAATCCCAATCTTCTTGTTGGGCGACAAGTTGTCCACGACCAAAGAGCAATTGACGAAAACTTTGAAATGCCTCAGAGGTAAGCCTCCCACCACAACATTTATGGGCACCTTGACTTCAACCAGCAACGGAATCTGCCCCGTGTTCTTGTTTTGCATGAGAGCCTCCTGAAGACCTGATCCGAATGCACTCTTTCCACTCATCGTCACCTTGATCATGGTGGTGTTCTTGTGCCCCTGGAAAAAGTGAGGGAAATTTCCAGAGCAAAGCGTGGAGTCCTTATAAGAAACGGCCACAGAATTTGCGCGGCCATAGATGAACCCAATATTCTCATTAGGGTTTTCGGCCTTCACGGTAACCAAGAACTCGGTGAGGAGGCTGAAATCGGGCTGAAGGTCGAAAGCTTGGACGGTCATACCTTCGACTTGGTAGGAAGGCATTTGGGGCTTGTAGAAGGTGTAGAAGAAGAGTAAGAACGCGGACACAATGAGGATGAACAGGAATAGGAAGCAATAGCAGCAACATATGCATCTGAGGCAACAGCTTCCGCCTTTCTTGTGATGGGTGGATTGGTACCGGGGGACATTGCGGCGGTAGGGAGGCGGACGGAGGCTTCCGTTGTTCTCCGATAGGGCGACGTAGGGTGGTGGGGGTGCAGAACTCATTGCGGCATTGGTGGGTTAGAATGTGGAAATTAAGAATGCAACCTTTGGTTGATATTCCATCAAAGAAGGAGAACCAGAAGGGGAGAGAGGATGAAGGAGCGGCTCTTCTTCTTCCTCTCCGCCAAAATATATAGGCCTTTCTCTAATTTTAGACAAGTGTGTTTTCACATTTGTTATGGCCAAAGATATGCATATTCTAGCTGGCTTGCTCGAGCTAAATAACCGGATTCTAGGATACATGCAATTTTTCCCCGGATTCCTTGCTTATTTCCTGCATAGACATATGGGATTACTGACTAGTTTGACTGAATTTCCGTTGCCACAAAGTTTACTGATTTAAGCAGATCTTTCCCATTATACATTTCAAGTGTTGGCAGTAGGCCTGTCAATGGACCAGATTGGATTCGGATCCTATATTTCAAATCCGATAATCTGATAGTTTGGATCCGAAAATCCGAATAAAATACGGATTGATCCAATCCGATTAAGATCCGAATCCGGATCTTGCTGTTATTGTCTTGATTTTGGGTCTGATATGCTACCTTTTATTCCCCTAAAATTCTGCGCCTCACCCCCAAACGGGAAAAAAAAATACAGATCGAATCTTGATTTTCATATCGGAAATCCGTAATTTCATATTCAGTTCCGCATTTGTCAATTTCGGATTTGGATCCGGATTTGAGCTAATTTGACCAATCCGGTCCATTAACAAACCTAGTTGGCAGCACGTACATTAAAAGTAAATTTTTGAACTTCAATTGTTTGCATTTCGGACTCGGTGCCAATCCATCATGGGTCAAGATGATTGGAGCAGTGAGTTATGTAGTGTTTGTTGAGTAGATCATCAATGAAAAGAATCAGATGGATTAAGTTATCTTTATCCGGCGCAATTGAGATACATTTGTTTTGTCTTGTAACAAGCAGGCTATGTAGATTGCCTTTTTTTCAATGACAAATGTCATTTGATTATGCAACTACTAATATCCAACCAATATGATTTTGGCATGACCTTCTAGGCAGACCAGATAAGATGAACAACGCGGGCAATTGAGTTCTCCTAGATATATGTATTGTCTTAAACATCACATAAAAGTCCATAAATAAAACTTGTTGACAAAACTCCTAGTTTCATGAATCAAATAGAAAAATTCTCATAGCCTGGTTTGGATAAGACTGCATGAAGATAATGGTATCCCTAAATTACCCTATCTATCTATGTGACCCACCCAACCTCCATGCTAGCTTCAAAGCTTTGGTAATCGATTCCACAGCATCAAGGACTCCAAGCTCATTTGAACCCATCTTTTTCACCAACTGAAAAGTTAAAAGGAAAAAAAAAGAAAAACTAAAACACTTTCGAACCGGGGATGCAGAGATTGACGCCAGAGATGGAGAGACGCCAGATCTCAACGAACGAAATCGTGCGAATAACATGACCGAAACCAAGGCTGACTTCACTTTGACAGCAAACTTCTTTAGCTTCCGACACCTATTTGATTTTCTTGAGTAGTGGTTGTTCGATGATGCCAAATTGTATGTTCGGAGGAAAATCCGCCTTTTATTCGCCCTTTCCCTTCTATAGCTTAGAGAAGTCGACATGTTGGGGCGCTGATCATGATCAGCGGACCGCCGGCTGAAACGCAAGGTGGCGTTCTTTATTAGGGCGTTCATGGCTGTAGACTTGAGAGAGAGAGAGAGAGAGAGAGGGGAAAAGCTAGCTATCTGAACCGAGAAGAGGGAGATGATCTTGTACTTAGATATATGCTTGAATTAATGGAGACTATTTACACAGAAATGTGCATATATATGCATCATGTTGGTATCAGTTTGTGTCTAAACAGTAGACAAAGCGCGTTTGACTGTTATTCCAATGGTTCTTTCATGGCGGCCGCACTACTGCCAAAATTGATTAGTCAATAATTCTAAACCAAGATATGGGATTCAGAAAGGACAAATTACTTTCCTTTTGACTTGGAAAAGGATGCATTACTCACGAGTCACCGCTGACTAATTGGTAGTCTCGGGTTACCGTCACGTAGTGTCCCAACCACACATTTATGTGGTTGATACGGATGTTGAGAGTTGAGACACCACTTGATTGTGCCGAAGACTACTGAATAGTTACTGCAGCGTTGAAGAAAATGTTAAGAATAAGTCTTAATCTTAGGTCCATGAAATTGAAGCAAATAGATGTGGTTTATTACCTATTTGGTTGTACCCCTTGCCTGTCAGAAGAGGTTTGGAATTCAAGTTTATGAATAAATATCGAACATCCTATATTGTTTAACCCATTAACTAACTAACATATGACAAATGAACGGCTGGAATGACCCTGACCAAGCTTTTGTCTTCAATTGGGATGGTAGTACACTTGGTGGGTCCATGTGGTGGGCAGCCTAACTGCTGGAAACTGGAGTAGTTGCTCAAAGCTCACATTGTTGACCTTTAACCAACGTTTCAAAACAAATTATACTACAAAAAACAATTTGTTTGCAATGAACGTTTACGGAGGGAAAATGCGAAAAGCAACCTATTGAATTGTTATGGAGGTTGAAAAGTATGTTGATTCACATGTAAACTGTAGTAAAAAAAAAAATACGCTAAAATAATTAAACTTTGAATCGAAAAAATACGTTATTAATTAATGTGGTGTTTCAGGAAAACAGTTAGTAAAAAGCCAAAAAGCCAAAAAAAAACCTAAAAAGCCAAAAAAAAAAACGATAGAGGACAGTTAGTAAAAACAACAGGGTTTATGAAACAAGCTCTGATTAGTCTAAAATGTTCATACGCTAAGATGAGAGGAGTGAGAGAATAAGGGAGAGAAAACCCAGCTTCCACAATCTTTGTGGATAATTTGCCTAACCAAATTCATAAAGTATGGGTCTACAACCTATTTTCAAAGATTGGGAGGATTAGAGAGATCTTTATTCCCAATAAGAAGAGCAAAATTTCTGGGTTTAGTTTTGGATTCGTCAGATTTATCAGCATCAGTGAAGCAGCTCAGGCCATTGACAGCATAAATGGAACTTGGTGGTGGGGTCAGAAATTAACGGTCAAATACGCAAGATATCTCAGGAAGGAGGATTATCAAGACTACAAACAACTCAGTTATGGTGAGAAGGCTCAGAATTTTTCACACCCAAGTCAAGGTTTTCGACAAGCACAAAGGCAGAATTTGCATGCAAGGGATCAAATCCAGAGAAGGCATAATAGAAGAACAGCAATGGCCCATTATCCCCAAAATTTTAAAGGCAAGCACATCCAAGGTAACCAACTGAAAACCCCTATGGAACAACGAGGCAAAGAAGTTTGGAGAAGAAAAGGAGATGCAGAGTCTAGCAAACAAGGGGCAGAGAGAAGTACCAAGCTTTTAGAAGCACAACAAGAAGAAAAAGTTCATTCTCTTGACATCCAGCCATCAGGAAATGGATGGTTATTAAGAAGTCTGGTGGGTAGGATGAGAAGACTCATTACAGCTATGGAATTGGAAGAAATCTTCAATAAGGGGAATATTGGAGATGTCAAGATCAAACCTATTGGGGGTAGATATTTAATTATCACCTTCTCAAATGCAAAAGAAAGGGATGAAGCTCTGAAGGAAAAATCGATGGAAGCATGGTTTGATGAATTAAAACCATGGTCTGAAGAAGCAGCTAAAACAGAGAGGTTTGTCTGGTTGGCCTGTTTAGGAATGCCCCTCAATGTATGGAATGTCCCCACCTTCAAAGCCATTGGAAACAACTGGGGAAACTTCATGGCAGTGGACGAGAAAACATTTAAAGAGGAGTCTTATGAAAAAGGAAAAATCCTTGTGGTTACTGAGAATAACAAAAGGATTGAAGGTCAGATTCAAATAAATGTATGTGGAAAGAAGTACAAGATCACAGTGATAGAAGAGGAGACTTTCAGAGTGGTGGAATCTAGCAAGCAGTCTTCTGTGGCTGCTTCAATGGTAAATGAAGAAGATGATGAGCTGGCAAGGAACAAAGCTGACGTGGAGGACAGCAGGGCAAATATTATCCAATTACAAAATGACAAGGAAGCACAAATTAAACAGGTAGATGACAAGGATGCCAGCTGTGAGAAGGACAAGTGTCAAGAGGCAAGCATTGTGGGTGAATTAATTCAGCAGGCGGGAGACATTAGGGTGGCTGATAGGGTGGCTGATCAGATCAAAACAATTAATGCAGTAGAAAAGACAGCACAAGTAGAAAGAGAAAGCAACTTGGCTCCAGAAATGGATGACTCAAGTAACGAAGCCAATTCAAATTCAGCTCCTGATTTGGAATCTTTAGTGGAAGACTCGCAAGGCCCAATACTGGAAGCTCTCCCCAACAAAGCTATAACCCATTCATGTGAAGCACGTATATTGGAGAAATCAACTCAAGAAAAGTTACAGAAGAGAGTTGGAAGTAATACTGCTGCTTGGAACAGTCCAATTGTCATTGGGTCTAAAAATAGCATCAGAGCTTCTCAATTACAAAGCATCAACCTACAAGTGGAAATAAACCCAAAAGAAGCTAAAAAAAAGCTAAGAAGAAGAATTTCTGAGGAGTGCCAGGAATCAAATGACAGTGGCTTTGTGGAAGATACCATTAGTTCTACCCCTATTGAGCTTCAAGCAACTACAGCAGCAGGGGAGATGTTGGATATTGAATTCACTGAAACTGACACAAAGGCTATGAGGAAGATGATTGAATTAGAAACCAACAGATTTGCTCCTCTAATAAGGAAGAAAGCCAATCGCTGAGGTGCTGGCCGGGGTGAATAAGGTACTTAAACCTGGGTACCTAGTTTTTTCCTTTTCTCTTTTTACAATGAAAATCATCTCTTGGAACATAAGAGGTTTAGGTAGTTCAGTGAAGAAAAGATTTTTGTCAAAACTGATCAAGGAAAGGGAGCCTGACATTGTGATGGTTCAAGAAACAAAATTGGAAAGCATAGAAAGAAAGACAGCTCAAAAATTGTGGGGAAGTACAGAAGTAGGCTTTACTGAATCTGGAGCAATAGGAGCATCAGGAGGCATTTTAATTTTGTGGAACAAGGAGTTATTCAAGCCTCAATCTGTCACCACCAACAGACATTTCATCATAGTAACTGGAGTTTTGATTGATTTTGAATGCACTCTTGTAAGTGTATATGCTCCTAATGAAGACAGAAGAAGGAAAGAAGTGTGGGATGAGATTTTATTGCTGAAACCCCTATTTCCTGCTCCTTGGTGTATAGGAGGTGACTTCAACGAAATTAAAGCTATGTCTGAAAGAATTGGATGTAGTAGGGTGGATAGAAGCATGACGATGTTCCAGGAATTCATAAACCAAGCTGAGCTAAAGGACTTACCTATGGTGGGAAGGAAGTTTACTTGGACCAATTTTCAAGACAATGCTATTCACAGCAGGCTTGACAGATTTCTAATCTCCAGGGAGTGGCTAGAAGAATTTAACCTGATACAGTGGGGATTGCCAAGACCCATCTCTGATCATTGCCCAATAATGCTCTCTGATAGTAACTGGGATTGGGGGCCAAAGCCTTTCAGGTTCCTAGACATCTGGCTATCTCACCCCAAGTGCTTGAAAGTATCAAAAGAAGCATGGGAATCTACAGCAGCATGGGGATGGGCAGGGTGCCAACTGGTTAAGAAGCTTAAGGGAGTTAAGAAGAGGCTCAAAAAATGGAATAAACAAGAATTTGGGAATGTGCATGTCAAACTTCAGAATCTTAAAGACAAACTCCATCAGCTTGACATTCTTAGTGAGACCAGACAGTTGAACCCTGAGGAAAAGAAACAAAGAAAAGAAGCAAAGGGGGATTTTTGGAAATTCTCAAAGCTGGTTGAATGCATATGGAGGCAGAAGTCAAGGATTAATTGGTTGAAGCTAGGAGACAGAAACACTAGGTTCTTTCAAATTGTTGCAAATAATAGATATAGAAAGAACCACATATGTTCTATCAAGGTGAATGGAAGGATCCTAGAAGAGCCAGACCTTATTAAGTGGGCAGCTGTGGAACACTTTAAAGCCACTTTCAGAGAGGAACAGATCAACAGACCAAAGATGAGAGGCATATTTAGAAGGAGGATATCAACTGAACAAGCTTCTTTACTGGAAAAAGAGTTTGAAGTGGAGGAGATTGCAACAGCAATTAAAGATTGCAACAGCCTAAAAGCTCCAGGCCCAGATGGCTTCAACTTTTCCTTCGTCAAGAAGGCTTGGAGCTTTATGCAAGAGGATATCAAGGCTTTCTTTGCAGAATTCCATGAGCATGCTTCCTTAGCAAGAGGTATTAACTGCACCTTTATTACACTTATTCCTAAGATTGATGGAGCATCATGTTTTAATCAATTTAGGCCTATAAGTATGATTGGGTGCATCTATAAAATCTTAGCTAAAGTTCTTGCAAACAGATTGAGAGGAGTTCTACCTGATATAATAGGTGATTCTCAAGCAGCATTTGTAGGGGGAAAACAAATCTTGGATGGGGTATTAATTGCAAATGAAGTTATTGATTTTTGGAAAAAGAACAATTCTGGAGGTTTAATTTTGAAAATTGATTTTGAAAAGGCCTATGATTGTGTTAATTGGAATTTCTTGATTGATTTAATGCTGAAATTTGGTTGTGGTCATAAATGGTGTAAGTGGATTAGAGAATGCATTTCATCAACATCTCTCTCTATTCTCATCAATGGTTCTGCAACTGATGAAATTTTTCCACAAAAAGGCCTAAGACAGGGTGACCCTATATCACCCTTCTTATTCAATATTGTGGTGGAAGCACTAAATATGTTGATGGAAAGGGCCAAGGATAGGGGTATGATTAGAGGAATTCAAGTTGGTAGGAATGGAGTGTTTGTATCCCACCTCCAGTTTGCTGATGACACTGTCTTCTTTTGCAACAATGATCTGCAAGAAATCTTGAATATTAAGAGAATTCTTAGATGGTTTCAACAAATGTCTGGTCTCAAAGTGAACTATTCTAAAAGTGTGTTATGCGGAGTTGGAATTCAAAATCAAGTTGTGGAAGAAATGGCAAAGATCATAGGGTGTCAAAAAGGAAGCTTACCAATGAAATACCTTGGCCTTCCTTTGGGTGCAAATCCAAACAAAATTCTAACATGGCAGCCAGTAATTGAGGGAGTCAAGAAGAAACTAAAGCAATGGAAGAAGAAACACATGTCAATAGGTGGCAGATTAGCTTTAATCAAATCTACTATGAGTAATCTACCTATCTATTACATGTCTATCTTCAAAATCCCTGTGGCTGTGGCTAACTCAATTGAAAAACTCCAAAGACAATTCTTATGGGGAGATGATGTAGGCAAGAAGAAGCTTCACCTGGTCAAATGGGAAAAGGTGACAAGGAACAAAGTGTATGGGGGTTTGGGAGTTAAAAGGTTACTGAACCATAACATAGCTTTATTATCCAAATGGTGGTGGAGATTTTATAAGGAAAAGGATTCTTTGTGGGTCAAGGTTGTTTCAAGGAAGTATGCCTTGGGTGATGAAGTGTGGCTACCAAAAATCCCAGACAGAGGCAAACCTTCGAATATCTGGAAAGATTTGTGTACCATTGATAATGTGTATGCAGATATGGGAGAGTGTATAATCCAAGGTTTTAGGCTCAAAGTTAACTCAGGATCTAGCATCAAATTCTGGACTGATAAATGGTTAGGAGAGGTAACACTTAAGTCAACTTTCCCTAGACTTTTCAGTGTATCTACTCAAAAGGAAGCTGTCATAGCTGATATGGTGGGTGATCAGGAGAATAATGAGTGGAATTTTCAGTTTAGAAGAGCTCTTCATGATTGGGAAAGGGAAGATTTTCAGACACTTGAGCAATTGCTAATCCCAGTTCATTTACAAGAGGGTGAAGAAGATTGTCTCGAATGGAAATGGAGCAAGGATATGACCTTCTCTGTTAAATCATTGTACTCTACATGGGAGAATCAAAATTTTGTGGAGAACAAAGAGCTATTTTCAGTATGGAAGAACATCTGTCCCCCTAAGGTTGAGATGTTTGCTTGGATGGCAATGCAAAATTGCATCTCATCAAAATCTGTCCTGGCTAGGAGAGGAATTCTGAATAATGACCTTGACTTATGCCCCTTTTGCAATGCTGAAAGTGAATCTCCTTGTCATCTTCTACTACAATGCCACTTTGCATGGGGTGTTTGGACAGCTATATTATGCTGGTGGAAGATTGAATGGACTACTCCTCCTAATCTGATTTCTCTACTGCAATTTTGGAACAGTGTTAAGTTCAAAAACTTGGAGAGGTTGTGTTGGCAAGCATGCTTTTATGCAGTTCTTTGGACCATCTGGACTTGTAGAAATGACAGTATCTTCAATAACAAACTTTGGGAGATGGAAGAAGTAGTGGACTTGACCAAGACAAGGATGGCCTTATGGATCAAAGAAAAATACAATGTTGAAAACTACTCTATTGAGGATTTCAAGAGATGTTTAGAAGGTATAAGAAGAATCAAGATCTAAAGATGGAAGCTTCTTGGGGTGTGAATGTGTGTCTTTTGGGTTGAGTCTGAGTTTTTTTTTTTTTTTTTTTTTTTTTTTTTGAGTCTCTGTCAGTCTCTCTTTTTGGGGTGTTGGTGGGTCGTGTCCTCTGGGGGTCTTATTTTGAGGGCTGTCTTTGGGTTTGTAGTTTGGGGTGTCTCTTGGGTCACTTTGGGTTTGTCTCAGTTGTTTTGGGTTGTCTTGTGGGTGTGTGTCGTATGGGGTGTCTGTGTCTGGTCAAGCTCTGTCTAGTTGTGTCTGGGTCGTGTCATTGTTTGGGGAGAGTCCTGTTTTCTCTCAGTATGAGATTTTATGCTGGTTCTATCATTGTTGTAGCTGGTGCCTTTATCCCAGTTACCACTCATACTGCTATCACAACTGATGTTTAAGCTTAGTTCTGAAGGCCCAGGCATTGGCTCTGTTTTTGCCCATGTTTGGGTGTATATTCTTGAAGACTCAGGTGTGTACGCTACTCTTCATGCACCTGGATGATTTTCCTGCTGTTTTCTTTTCTGTCTCCTGAAGGCCCAGACATGGGCACTGTCTTTGCCCATGCTTGGGTGTTTTGCTGCTGCTACAAAGGTAATCTGCCCCATAGTTATGCTACTGCTCTGATGTGGAGATGCTAGAGACTGGATTTTGGAGTATCTTAGTGGATAGGCTGCCACATCTGTTGAGTATTATGGAGATGATATTGAGTATTCTGGAGATGCTACTTGTTGATGCTAGTTTGTGATGCAATTAGAGCCGCTCTTGCCTCTCTTGATGGTACTACAAATTGCTGATGCCATCACTGGACCTTTGCAGTGATGTTTTGTTTTCTCTTTTTCCCTTTTCTCTTTTCATTTCCAGCACTTCGCTGGAAATTTTGCCTACACCTTACACATGTGTTTGGTTGTGGCCCTATCCCTCGATGTACCCTTTGTCGAGTTTAATAAAATTTTGTTGCCGATCAAAAAAAAAAAAAACAACAATGGTCTATTGATAGGAACTTTGATTAAGAGCATGTATCTATTAACAACAAAAAGGAACATCGAAAAATGAGAAGTTAAAAAGCTCATCTACCTTGGATTTTTTTTTCTCTGAAATAAAAAATAAAAAATACTCCATTATAGGAGAACACATTATAGATAAGAGTATCCAAACACCTACAAGTTTAAAATGGAAAAAGTAGGTATCCAAACACCCCTAATAAAATCTGCTGGATTGACCTCAAATGTTTGCACTTAAGAAAATAATCGATATAATCTGTTAAGGAGAGGATGATCCAAAAATAAATAAGGAATAATTAGTCATAAATACACTGTTGGAACATGTGTGAAGATTAAGTCCCATATTGAAAAAATAGAAAAAGGGTTGGACCTTAATATACAATTGGATGACTCACCACTTACAAGGCCTAGCCTTTTAAGTGGATATGGGTCATTTAATGTATATTGAGCCCAACGAATGTGGTGGACTCCGTGGATACTCCCCAGAAGTTTGGGTCATGTGCACGCCGGCGCAACGGAAGTGATGGCGGGATCGATGCATCGTAAAAACTCTCAACAAGTGGTATCAGAGCCAATGGCTGACGATCTATGGGCAGACTCTCGGCGCGCAATGGATAGGCTTGCATGGTGAACTCCAAGTGTTGGAAACA
This sequence comes from Vaccinium myrtillus, assembly GCA_016920895.1. Taxonomy (NCBI): domain Eukaryota; kingdom Viridiplantae; phylum Streptophyta; class Magnoliopsida; order Ericales; family Ericaceae; genus Vaccinium; species Vaccinium myrtillus. Next base: position 6,934 of record JADGMU010000494.1, on the reverse strand, counting down.
GAAAAATTCAATAGTGCAAGTAATGCGGTGTGCCCGTTGCAAGGTGATGCAAGCGAATGGAACACATGTTGCACGTTGACTCATCGGGGAGTATGGTGCCAGTGAATGGGCACGTTGGCTCTCAATGGAGTTTCTCGTCGGGGAGCATGGTGCCAATGAATGGGCACATTTGCTCTCAATGGAGAATTTGATGGATGGATCTAAATGGAGTTGGTGGAGAATAAGCCCTAGTTTGGAAGATTGGGTTGAGAGTAGTAGATTAGAATCAAGGGGGAGCTTGGATGCAAAGAAACGGGCAAGGCTCAATGAACGGTTCACACATGAGGGGGAGATTTGTTGGAACATGTGTGAAGATTAAGTCCCACATTGAAAAAATAGAAAAAGGGTTGGACCTTAATATACAATTGGATGACTCACCACTTACAAGGCTTAGCCTTTTAAGTGGATATGTGTCATTTAATTTATATTGGGTCCAACGAATGTGGTGGACTCCGTGGATACTCCCCAGAAGTTTGGGGTCATGTGCACGCCGGCGCAGCGGAAGTGATGGCTGGATCGATGCATCGTAAAAACTCCCAACATACACAATATTTTTCTTATTTGAAGAGAAGGACAAAGAACTTTTGCAATCAAACATAAAGACATTATTTGCAATCTAATATATAAAGGGAGAGCACCAATTGGTGTGTCTCTTTTTTTGAAGCCCTGTCACAATTGTGATTTCCATTATTACCCTTCAACTTCTACATTTTAAGCCTGATAAAAAAAGTAATCGTCCCCAGTTAAAATGTAAAATCTCTCCCCCTATAACCGACACACCCCCACTTTCTCCTCTACTTTTCATTTTTACGTGGACGGAACTGCCACAACATCCCCAATCTTCTTCCCTAGATTCCCAAAATCTCTACTTATTTTGGGAATTAATGGCGAAAACATGAGGTGCTGGGAAGTGGGAATGAGGGCCAGGGAATAGCACAGTCAGCCACAGGAGTCTTGCTCCAGGTTTCTCTTCTCTTTTTATTTTTCCAATCTTCTTCTCTTTTTTAATATGGGTAGTTTATTTTATGCTTCTGTTGATAATTTTCATTGAGTTTTCCCACCTTTTTCGATTAGAAAAAAGTCATTATAGTTCGCTCAACTTGCAGAGTTGCATATTACATTTCAATTTGTTTTCTTTCTTTGTCAAAACTAGAAGATTTAACAAGAATTGGAAATTTTTTTTTTTTCAAATTGAACGAAAACCTTTTTTTTTTTTTTTTTTGGCAACAAAAATAATTTGCACACGTGTGTGCGTCCAATTCCGAGATTAAAGAAAAACACTGAAAAAGAAAAAAAGTTATTTTTCGTAGTTTAACTTGCACACACTTCAAGATTAAAGAAAATGACCAAGAAAAGAGACCCCTTTTTCTCTCCTCAAGTCGCACCCAATAATTTTGGCCCAAAGAGATTAATGTCTATAGTTATCGGAAATATACTTTATATTTCATCAAAATTTGAGTTCAAATCGATTTTTGATAAAAGAAAATGCACAAAAGGCGCAAAAGATCAAAAAATAAGCCCAAAGCTATTGTTCGTATATTTATAGTGTTGTTCATTTCTCAAAAAAAAAAAATGTAATGTAATATACGAGATCTAATGATAAGCAAGATACTTTTGTGCATATTTTTTTGTTTAAGTTTGACTTCCGCACGCATCGCGTGTGCCCCGGCCTCTAGTTATGATTTAATATAAGGATAAAATACACCCACTCTCTCTTTATTTTGGTCACAAATACCCTCACTCCCTAAAAGAGACTCTCTCAACGGAGACTCTCTCTCTCTAAAAGAATCAACGCGTCTTTGCTGAAGTAACCATGCAAATAAATTCTCTCAACTCATCTTCAAATTGTTAGTGTGTACAATGCAATTATTCGGTGCATTTCGGGTTGCAAGAACAACAACTCATTGATTGCATTATTGTTTTATAGTGAATTGCGAGCGATGGGTTTGATTCGTGATAAGTACGCGTACCCTTTTCTTGTCGAGGCTTGCATGGAATCCCGTGCATCGAGCGAAGGCCAGGAGGTTCATGCCATCGTAGTTAAGAATTGTTTGAGTTGCATTTGTATGTGGTTAACACATTGATTAGATTATATTTTGTTTGTGGGGCCATTGAGTCGGCTCAAAAGATGTTAGTCCTCACAGGGATTTGGTTTTGTGGACTACATTGATTTAGGTTTATGTTAAGATTGGGGTTTTGGAAGGAAGGCACAGTTGTTTTTTGAAATTAAAATTTTTAAAAATTAGTGACATTCACTTTTTATTTTTTTTAAGTCGTCGGAAGTTGTTTGCCAGAGGTGAAGTGGTCGTCGGCTGGAGGTGGGTTGCTGATTTTTTTGAATCTTATATTCAAAACTTGATTTTTTTTAAATTAGTGACACTTCACTAATTTTTTTTGGTCGCCGGAAGTGCTCGGCCAGAGGTGGGGTGGTGGTCGGCCGGAGGTGGGGTGTTGATTTTTTGAATTTTATGTTCGAAACTTGAATTTTTAAAAATTAGTGACACTTCACTAATTTTTTTTGTCGGCGGAAGTACTCAGCTAGAGGTGGGTTGTGATTTTTTTTGAATTTTATGTTCAAAATTTGAATTTTTAAAAATTAGTGACACTTCCCTAATTTTTTTGGTCGCCGGAAGTGGTCGGCTAGAGGTGGGGTGGTGGTCGGCCGGAGGTAGAATGGTGATTTTTTTTTAATTTTATATTCGAAATTTGAATTTTTAAAAATTAGCGACACTTCACTAATTATTTTTTGTTTTTATGTTCGATTGCAAAAGTTCTTTATCCTTCCTTTTAAAAATGGCAAATATTTTTTGTTTTTATGTTCGATCGCAAAAATTCCTTGTCCTTCTCTTTAAAATTGCCAAAGCCCTGTTCGGTTAGGGGGTTTAGTTTTGTTGACATCATCATTTTTCTAATTTCTCTCTCTATCTCTCCTCACTCATTACATATGTTTACATCATCAAAACTAAACTAAACTACAAATCAAACACAGCCCAACTGTTTTGGATTTTTAGCTAAGTGACCCAATAAATAAATACTTAAATCATTTTCCATTTTCTTTTCTTTTTTATGTTTTGGGCCTTTGGGTTTTGATAGAAACAGATGCCAGTGAACCTGTTAGGCCCATACCAAAACAAACCTGATGGGCCACTCGTGGGTTAAAAATGTTGACTCAATGGGTTTGAAAAGGGGCCAACAAGTCAAGCCCAAATCTAAAAATTAATTTGGCACTAATAGTATATGTTTTCCTTGCCACAACGAGAGAAATTTTCATTGGAGAGAACAGAAATACTACGTAACAAAGTGCATCAAACATGGAATTAGGGCTGCAAATGAGTCGAGCCAGCTTGCACTTGAAATGAGCTTCGTTTGAATTCTAAGTAAGATAAACGAACGAGCTTGAGCCACTACTTTCAGCTCATTACATAAACGAGCCGAGCTCATCTTGGAGAACTCACTACTAGAGGATCCCATATAAATATGGAACCCAGACTTCAACCCTTTGTTCACTGCTTGAACCCAGCGTACTTGAGCCTTTCGAGCCGAGCTCGAGCCTTGGCAAAATTATTCCAGTCAACCTCGAGCTGAGTAATCTTCGCTTGTCACGAGCTCGAGCCCTATAGATTTAGGTCAAGTGAGAGCTTGAACAGCTGAAAAGCTTTCATCGACTCGTTCTGATCTAATGGGAACCATCAGCCCTCGAAGGGCATAACAACCACACAAAGGAGGCAAACTAAACCTAGCAATACATCATCTTTGTATATATATATGTCACTAAATGCAAGTATATTCACTTCTTAGTCTCTTATATATGCTAATAAAAAGGAACTCACGATACTCAACTTGCACAGTAACAATTTGTGTATCCGTATTTTTTAGTATCATCACTAATGCTTGGGTGAAGGGGCGACCTAATGCATAATAAAGTCGCCCCCATTGTGGCTAAGGTCGCCGCAGTTAATTCCGAGTCTCGAAAAGTCTCTCTCTTTGGGTAAGGTCACAGACATCAACCCTTCCCGATCCAAGATATGCGAGTTTAGCCAGTTTCGTGACAGACGCCCCTTTTATCACTAATGCTTGGGTGTCGGATGAGAATGAAAAGTTACAAGGCGCATGCTATAAGTCATTAGTAACACATCGCACATTCCCTAAATTGTTGTCATAAAATATGCTCACCATACTTTCATTTTGTTATTCTACATATGAAATGAGCAAACAAACAAAACAGATAACACAAATACATATACGTACATGTACTAAGAAGAATATGCATTCAATTCCTTGTCATTTTTGTCACACAACCAAACAAGATGAGTTATGAAAAAAAAAAAAAAAAGTTCTCCGTGAACAAAATTATGAAAGAAAGATGTGTATACTACATTATTAATTCCTTGCAGGGAAATTAAAGTTGGGTATGTGTTTAAAGTGTCCTTGTGAAAGCAATGTATCAATGGAAGCATGCATATATACAATTAAGTAGAAGATCTCATGAATACCACTATTGAGCATTGATGGTGAGAGTTCTTTCGTTTAACCTAGTTTTGCAAGCATTGATGGTTGCATTTTTCATGGGTTCCGCGCAAGGACGGAGTTAGGAATTTTATTACACAAAGGCGACTATTTTTTCCAAAATATTTTGCAGAAAAGTCTACATATAGTTCAAAGGAAATTTTTTTTTCCTAGATAATACTAGAGGTTTTATTTTTTTTTTTTTGCAACCGCCCCCTTCTGTCCTCTCTCTCCATCCCTGGATCCGCTGGACCCTATAGGACAGAGAGGTACCTAGTGTGAGATCTAAACCGCCATCTATACAATCAACTATTCCAAAGAGTCATTTTATCTCTAGGAAATTTTTATCAAATTTGAAACATTAAAAGTTTTTTAAACGGCTCGGATTATGCACTACATCCTTGTTGTACATGAGTGCAATACAAGGTCGCAGGTTCCATTCTTATGGGTACTGGAAACAACATTAATGGCAGTCACATTAGACCCCTCACTCTCTTTCCCCCTCAAATTTCAAATGGCTTGTGGAAGGAGAAAAGCATGAAAGAAGCAAATAAATGAAACCTCAAAGGGGTTCAAGAAAGCCCTGTGACCACTCTCTGCACCTTCTCTTTCATGTGAACCCGTTTCCATTAGCCCCACTTTTGCCTGTGACTGACTTCAATATTTGCACCCCTTTAAATACCCGCATTATTATCTCATTTTTTTCCCCACCAAAGTGCCACATTTTCTCTAACTTAGCAAAATCAACTCAAAGGGAGAAAGAGGAAAAAAAAGGTGTTCAGGTCCTAGCCATGAAGGGTTTTGTCTGCATTTTTCTTCTTCTCGTTGCTCTTATTTTGCTTCCGGGAGTCATGCCGGCGAGACACATTTCGCGGCAACATTCACGTACGAATCTCTCCCTCTATGTGTGTCTCTCTCATATGTTGTCGAAGTACTCTTTCGAGTTTTGACACGAAGAACTATTGTAACTCTTGAGCAATTGTATTTTCTTAGGCAGTAAAGTATTAATTATTTTCTCTTACTGGCCAAAACTTTTTAAACTTTAACCTCAAAAACTTTCAATTTTTTGTCCATTTATTTTGTTCTCTTTCCTACAAGACACTTTAAAGTTAATTTAACTAACTTCAATCTCCATTTTGGCCAAATTGTAATTATTCAAAATTTGCTCTTCTAATGAACGAAATTGATCCTAATTCTTGCAGATCATAGCCACCACCATCCAACTCTGCCTCCAACGACAAGAGACGAGGAGAAGGTGAACCCTAACGCTTACGGAGAGAGAACAAGACCGGTAACGATGAAGTATCGGGGAGCGGACACTCTCCAAATCGCCGGTTCGGCCCTACCGGATTGCTCCCACGCTTGTGGGTCGTGCTCACCGTGTCGACTAGTCATGGTCAGCTTTGTTTGTGCATCACTTGCCGAGGCAGAGACATGTCCCATGGCTTACAAATGCATGTGTAAAAACAAGTCTTATCCTGTTCCATGAGAGGGAAAAGAAATGCTTGAATTTTGTTATTTTGTAAATTAAGTAGTAGCTAGTTCGATCGATCTAGTCAACCCTAATTCGATCGATCTAGTCAACCTTTTCTCTTTTAATTTACTCCTTGAAATTTTCTTTGTAATTTTGATCAAGGCTATGACTGTGTAATCAAAGAGTCAAATTTCTGGTTTATTGAGTTTTCTATTTTTTTTCTCTGATCATTTTGTTATCTTACTAGTGTCTTGCCTGTGCATAAAAGCACATCGGATCGTAATTGGTTATCAAAATTAAATCAACTATTTTGGCCAAGCGCCTATGCGGCATGCCATGAAGGTGGATGTGGTTTGGAGTGTGGCAAGATGGTTTGTTCATCTTAGACCCACAACAATGATAAGAATTGTTCATATTGTAAATCTCATCGAGAATTTCAACTGTACCTAAAATCAAGTTGATCGGATACCGATCAATACTTAACCGGTGCACTTGTATATTAAGAAAACACAAAAACACACTGGATTCAGACCCCTTTGTGTGTTTGTTTAATATAAATGTGTGCCGATAAGCTATTGATTGGTATTCGATCAATATAATTTTTGGTCTGGTTAAAGTTCTCGATGAGATATACAACGCGAACGGTTTCGATCGCCACACCTTAAAAATGAAAATTAGAGAGGACCAGAGAGAGGGGGACGGAGACGAGTTCATTCTAGGACTTCATTCTTAGTAGACACATCCAACAGGTGTCGGATCCGATAAGTGGGATCCGAAATCCGAAAAAAGATCCGGATTTTGGATCCAATCCATTCATCCGATCCGAAAATTCTTTCGAATTAATCTCTTGTGATTTTCCAGGATTTTGATCCGATCCGAATCCTAACTTGTGACTTTAATTTTTATTCTCAGTTC
>JADGMU010000492.1:0-11304 GCA_016920895.1 Vaccinium myrtillus | reverse complement strand
AAATGAATACATCATGTTTGTCTCTTAACCAGTTCTGCTTGCAACCAAGAATAATCTATGTGGGTTCTTTACTTGCTTGGGACTAGAAAAGTTTAAATTCAAATTCTCTTGCTACTATGGAAATGAATCAGCCGATCTTCTTGATTGGGATTAGAAAATTTGAATTTGGAATTGAAATATGCAAGGAAATGATATAGCCATGTTCAAAATTGAAACAAGTAAGGAAATGAATCCCACTCAGAGATAGGATTTCCGGAATTAGTGGAACAAATAAATGACGTGATTAAAGGGATGGAAAACAGGATGATTTAATATTAGAATATATACTACTAAAGTAATTAATAAGGGGCATAATGGTCAAAATTCAAATTACAGGATGGAATCATAAATATTCAAAAGCCATAGGGTGGCATCCTAAGGTTATTATTGAAAGAGGATGGCTAATTAAATTTCTCATATATCTATTAGTGGTTTAATTTGAAAAACCCTTCAATTCCTCTCAAACTCCTTATAACTTCCCACCACTTGCCATAAATCTCTCCTATTTACTCTCACCTTATTTTTCTCTCCCTTTTCTCTCTATTTCATACGCAATTCTCTCTCTCTCTCTCTTGTTCTCTCTCCTTTTAGTTACTCCAACATTTATGTCTTAGTTAACTACCTACATTTATCTCTAAATTTATCTCCCTGTATTAATTCATTTATTTCCTCATTCTCCCATTCTCCTATCCGACCCTCTCTCTCTCTCTCTCTCTCTCTCTCTCTCTCTCTCTCTCTTAACAGGTTTTCTATCTCTCTCCCTCTTCCATAAGTTCCTCGCTAAAATTCTTCTCATAATTAATGCTCTCTCTCAATTATTTATTTCTTTCTCATCCTCAAATTAATACTTGAAAATTCTTCCACTCTCATGTTTAATTTGTCTGTCTAATGCAGATTCTTTTTATCGTGGTGGTTAACTTTTTCGCACGTTCAAAAATCTTTGTGTTAAGCTTGAAACGTCGGAAGAAAGGTAGGGTTTTCGAAACTTAACTTTTACTTAGGAATACTGTTTACGTAATTCGTGTTTATATCATGTGCTGTGGGGTGATTAAGTTATAGTTTGGTGTAATTTCGGCGGAAATTGAATCGTTAATGAATCGCGTGGTTGGAGTTGTGTGAAAAGTAAAAATATGTGAAGCATGTGTACAGTTCTATTTTTAAAATATTCGGGCCATTTTGGGTCAGAACCGAGGAAAACTCATAACTAGAGAGTTGTAGATCTGGAAAAATTAAGAAACATTCCTATAGAACTCGTCTCAATCCGAGATTCGTAGAATTAGTTAGGATTTTTCAAAGTTGGCTGAACTACACAGTTTCGGGACAGATTCACTGTTTGACTTAAAACACTGTTTTGCTCTGTTTAGGATTGGATTTAGGCTTCACTCAAAACAGTGAACTTGTGTTAAATTTGATGAACTATTTTACTGTAAAAGTTTGTGATTTTTGGAACCCGTTTACTATTTTTAGTGACTGGAAAGATAACTAACGTGTTTGGCATGTGTTATTCGATTTCATTATTAAACTTTAAGTTACAAGCTGTAATTAGACGCATGTGATGGTTTGGCTTACTGGTAATATTAAACCCTTTATCATGTGTTAATTAATTATTGTGATTAATTAAATAAACGGTTAAAAGATGAATGTGAGGATGAGACGTTGTATCCGATATGGGTCTTGAGCCAATTATCGCAATATATTCCCAGGGGTATTGAGCCGTGCCATGGGCCTGGAGATCTTAGGCATGGTGTACGGGAGCCCAATAGATTAATTGTTCATATTGTGGATGGGAACCGATATCGGATAGCCTTATGGTTTAGTATGAGATACCAAATTCATGAAGTCCATGAGGTTTTGGGTTGTGAAACCTTGAGATTGATGATGAGAATTTTGAATCTACCGAATCCACTATTTTTGAGACATGTTGTGATAATCGGGCTATCCTATGCTTTAAAATTTATGTTTTATATGTTTGACTGTTGCATGAGTAATCTTTTGTAAAGGGGTAGTTTCGGTACCCTATTGAGTGTAATTTTATCACTCACGGTGCTACTTTTGTGGCCCTAGCGTCCCCAAGCTAGGTTTAGAAGGAGAGGAAAAGCCGCCTGTTGAAGTCGAGGCGATGAAGCAGCTAGGAGGGGAACAAGTGGCGGACCCGTGACTTTATCAGTAGGAATTTAGCTAGATGGCTCTATCTTTTATTTCAGTTGAACTTTTAGTAAATGTTTAAGTTTGTTAGACTGTTAGAATTTAATTCGTTTCAGTTGTAATAAGTTGGTTCACTTTTAGTTTTTCGACAAAAAATGTATGTACTCTCTGATATTTTAATGAAGTTGACATTTTTATTTAAATAAATTATGAAATTTATTTATTAACGTACCAAATTTTCGGGCCGTTACAGGGGTGGTTGCCAATTTAGTACGCACCATATACCCCATCCATCCATTAAGTGAGGAGTTCAAGTGTAAAGACCCCATTCATTTTAATTAATGTGAATGAGTTGATTAATGTTTTAAAATATGTTTCTTTCTAAGTATTATGTGGATGTGTATATCTCGGTGTTCCGGGGGTTAAGTAAATGGTAGGAATACGTGTTACAATGTTGTGTGGGTGTTTGGGGACGATGAAAATGTGTTAGAAATGATCGGGGTTCGAATTGGTGAAGGTGGTAAAAATTGGGTATCATTGAATCGGTGTGTGTTGTGGGCTATTCGAGGCATCGTAATAGGGTCTTTTTCGAGGCTTTGCTTGTTGAAGGAGATTAAGGAGGTTTTGGCAGTATTTTTCTTGATAGGGAGTTCCCAAGGAAGATGTGATGATTGGAGACCCTTCTGTACAAAGCATAGATTGAGTTTTGTGTTTTGCCAAGGTGGTTGTGTGGGACAAGGGGAAGGTGTATAGGTGACTGATGGAGCTTGGAGGGTTGGGGATTGGAAGGGGGTTGCAGCACCCCCCTATTACTAATTTATACCCCCTCATACCCCCTACGAAATTACCCTTGTACCCCCACTTATCCCACTTCTCTTCATTTGGTTTCCAGAGAACGTTTTTAATAAGAAACCGAATTGCATTGGAGACATTTTATGAAGCCTTGCGATTTCCTTTGGAAAAAAAAATGAAGTACTTTTGTGCATAATTTTTTAATTTTTTTTGCACCAAATTTTCTTTAATTTGATACAAAAAAATTTGAAAATTTTTATACTTTAGAATTTGACATTGTTGGCTTGCTTTGCAATATCCTTCGGATAAAAAATAAAGTATTTTCACATTAAATTTTTTACTTTTTGTACCAAATTAAACTACAAATTGAGATATTTAATTCGATACAAAAAAATTTTTAAATTTTTTTATATTTTAGAATTTGACATTGTTGGGGAATAACATAAAAATTACTAATTAGTTATTTATTATTATTAAAAACGTATAATTAGAAAGGAAAAAAAAACAAAAAAAAAACTTTGAAATATTATTAAAATGAATAATAAAAAATAATAACTAAATATTTTAATTTTAGATATAATTAATAAAAGGAACTATTTATTGAAAAGTATAATTAATTTAATTAGTATTGTGTTTATGTATTTATTTTATCATAAAATCTAATATGATTGTACAAGGGCAAATAAGTCATTTGTCAAGTTTTTACATCATCCACCCAACTTTATCCCCCTTTATCACAAATTCATCCAAACCACATACTATTTAATCCCCCCTTCATAAATGTCACATCACTGTGGGTCCAGTACCCTTACTAAATAATACTCCTTACTATCTTATCCCCTTACTATTTAATCGGCTTAGAAAACTTTGGGTTAGGGGTTCAATTCTCCCCCCGCATTAATTATCATTTCCCGTGTTGGGTCTGTCGATACAAGTTCTGTTCAATTTAGACCCTCTACTAATAGACCAGTACAATTCAGTCAAATGGATTAGACACCAAGTTATTAAAAATGGGATCCCATTATTTTGCAACTGCTGTGTACATGGTTAGTATTTGATAAACACATAGGTATATGTTATTTAGTCTTCTTTGTGTTGTTTTTGTGCTTGGCAGTTCGTCCGGGACTAGGGTGTGGGTAAGTCTTAGTTTTGCTACTTTGTTTATTTTACTGTTTTTGATTGGTTCAATGTTACATGCATGGTGATTGTATAATCCAGACTTTGTTCAAATAAATCTCAGTGTAATATCCGGTGTATGAGGTTTTTATTTTAAATACAAAGGTTTATGCACTTGTTTTCAAGCTACCAAATATATAGTGAGTTAAAATTACGCTTTGCTTAAGATAACACGGGTTGTGACTATGACCTTTAGTGTTAATGTAGCATATAAATTAAATCCGTGCCCATCTAAGTTGGCTTATTTGTAACTCACTTATACTTGAATTAGTTTATGAACGGTTGGCCTCTAGTCATTACAACTTTGATGTAATGGGGTTTTATGAAAGTACTTTCAAATGCGTAAAACCACGAACATACTTTTCGAATAAAGATCTTTTAGCGAGAAATAAAGTCCTGACTCTTTATCTCTGCTGGGATAGTGAGGTGCTCCTCATTGTTTCCCACAGTTTGGTCCTGGCCCAATGCAGCAGGTATGGCTTACTATCATTGACCAGATAACCCACTAGAGCATTTCTATTTCTTTTTTTGAGTCAGTGGTTTTGTCTTGAATATGTGATACCATTGAGTAAAAGATCTAGAGACATGCCTGCCAGGGTAACTGATGCAAACAGATGAGTATCGATCAAACAAATTCTCTCAAACTTTGTATTTCATAAACACTCTGAGAAATTACACACTTTTCTCACACACTTGATCACTCGTATTTGCGTACTTCAACAATCTGATAACAAGCTTTTTTATAGGCAATACAAGAAAGAAAAAACAAAATGAGATAAACTCTCATTTATTATCGAATCACAAAACTCAAAAGTCTTTGCGCATGATTGTGAATAGTACCCCACGTTTTAATTCTGGGCTGCTGAGAACCCACTTGGTTCTCTCAAGTTTATCTTTTTTTCTTCAGTAACACCACATTACACCGTTCGCCTCTTCGATTATACTGACAGATATGTATAATGGATGTATATATTGATTTCTTAAGCAATATATTACTGAAAGGAAATGATTCCGAGTATCCTGAAGAGCATACACTCCTGTACAAGAACGCAATTGATAAAAAAACAAAAAGAAACTAGAAGCCTGGGGGAAGCTAAACTCATTAGCAGAAATTCACCAACTATAACGAGTAGAAGAATAGAATGGATTAGACACTGGCTCATTTATGACTGATGAGATATAGAGACAATCCACTGTGAATATTTCAAAACCTGTTATAATAAGAATTTTGGTTGGTGATACTAGGCACATGAATCATTTTTGCAACATTTCTGCGTTAACCATTTTTGCTTCGTATCCTGCTTGTTCGTGCAGCTGGACAGATGCTGTACTATGGAACCCATATCTGCAGATGGAAGCATCAAGCATGCTACAAAGATTTTGTTTGCGTTGAAAATGCTAAGGTGAGTAATCATTTTCAAAGATCCGAGTTTTATTGCATTACGATTTGTTTTTATGAGCATGGTATTTATATGAGCGTCAGAGCATGGTATTACTGTTTCTGAGCATGGTATTACTGTTTCTTGAAACGTTTCGCAAATGTTTCAGAAAAATGTTAAAGGTAATGAAAAAATTCAAACTTTCTAGATCTGTTTGGAAGTACGAATTGAATTATGACTTCACCCTACTAAAATGCACTTGGAACGGTAGTGAATCTAGTGTAGTAAATTAGTGACCTTAGTTACAAAATTCTTCCTTGGGATCCTTGGCTTCCATTCGCTTTCTCAATCTTTCCTCTAGCAAATTTCTTATTAGATTTTCTCTCTTCTGTTCAATATTCTATTTCTCTTTGTGAAGAGTCGGCTATCGCGGTGACTATACTTGCCAATGCTGGTTTTTGCAGTTAATTGGCTAATGCAAATACACAAGTGAATATGGTATCCCGGCTCTCAAATAGTTAACTTTCAGATACTTGTTTTTCTCAACATCCATGATTTTCTCGAATTATGAAATATGCATCTCTATTCTTAAACATGTACAACAGACACTGGATACAAGAAATACAAAGAAAAAAGCCTTAAAACATGTTAGTTGTCGGAACCTTCCGATCCCCTCAGAGTGGGTGGATATACTATGATCTTCATCCAGCTGTAGTTTGTTTCCGCTGTAGTCGCCGCCACAAGATGCCTTCACTGGTGCCTTTGAGTAGCCAGCCAGAAATCTTTCGCCAAAGTCAAGTGGATCCAGGAGCCAAGACCCAGCTGTAGTTCTTATGATTTCATCTTGTAAAATTTGAAATTTTGAATTCAAAGAATTAGATTCCGTGCATAGACGGTTGACTACTAGGTGACAGTATGTGTTGGTTCTTTTGTTAGGCGTTGCAAATCAAGGCAGAGTTTTGTTTTTCAGTTTCAAGGGGGGACAATTTTTGCCTGTGCTTGAAGAACAAGTTCAGCTTAATTTTCTCTTGTTCTTATTCAAACTCTTCTTGTCATTGGGCACATTTCATTTTTTACGGAGTTATAAGTAGGTTGAATTCTTTTTATGGAGTAGCTTATACAGTTATATGCTGAATCAAAGTGCAGTTCTCCTGAATCTTTCACCTGTTAATCTGGTACCATTTTCAATTTTGTTTTTGTCTTTCTCGTTTCAGTTTTTTGAATAGCACATAAGACTTATTAAGAAGGGTTCTTCAAGAAAACAAAAAAAAAACACAGACTCCAATGTACTTTTTTCACATCTATATTATAACGGAGAGCGATTTTTATCTCAATCATATTTTTTGTCCGAGTCATTACATTACATTTTATCCTTCTCTCTCTCTCATTTTCCTCCACCGGCCCATCACACCCAAAATTTCAAATCACATTCTCTCTCTCCTCCTTTCGAAAAATCAAAACCACATTCTCTCTCACTACCTCCTCTTCTTCCCCCTCTCTAAAATTCAAAGGACCATAAAGAACGGGCATGGGTTTATGCATGTGCACGTGCATCGATTGTTCAAGTCATGCCTTCAGGCACGGGCACAAACACGGGCATGCACTTGTTCTTATACAATTATGCACATTTCTATACACTTTTCACACATTTCAATATATTTTGCGTCAGGCCAATGGGCTGATTTCTTTCCTATTAAGAAAACAATCACCAAAACTTTTGCATGAAGTGTTTGTGAAATATCCCTGTTGTTTCCTGAATTTTCAGTGCGTATATGGATACTATTATATATATATAAGGGACGGTTCTAGGGACAACAAAAAACACATACTCGCTTTTGTTCCGGATTATAGTGTGATGATCCAAATCGTTCACTTTGTTTAAATGTGTAAAATAGGATATTTTGTAAAAATTCTGCTCAATCGAATATCGATAAGTGCTTGATCCAAATAGTTTTTCAAGCAAGTGGAGGCTAGTTCATGCGATAGAGCCTTTGGATGCCTCACACTGAATCTCGGACCGAGTCCCAATCCCCCCTCCACCATGTAATAGATTAGGAATGACGAATGACAAAAAAAAAATAGTTTATCAAAAAACTTGATAGGAACTCTTGCTCTCAAAATTGTCTTGATCGAGCACTTACCGATATCGAAATGAGTTAATTTTTTATGGGTATCCTTAAAAACATGTTCGGATTATTAGCGTGGGGCCCGAAACATGTTTTGTTTTTTTTTTATCTATTTTATTGTTGCGTTCCTATATATATATATATATACAATCAGCTTCCGGTCCAGGCTCCCGGAATTAACAAAATCCGGACCAAACGATCAGGGCCGTTGGATCTAACCCAACGGTTGTGGAAATAAGGGAGAGTTCGCGGGTCAATTACGGGTTAAAATTAAGGTACCGGGTTGCTCCTAACCGGGTCACTATAAATTCAAAGGGCCACCCATTTCCAACAATTTCTACGTTTACCAGAGAGAGAGGCGATTCAGAGAAACTCGATCGAAGAAGACGAAGAACGCGAGAAACCCTCATTCGAGGAAGAAGAAGAAGATCTAGGTACCAATCGAACTCGTCTTCTTCATCTTGCTCTCTATTTCGTGTTCTTTTTCAAAAACCCTAACCCTAACTTTTTGAAAAAATACAGGTCGAACGGAGAAGACGAAGCTCGAACGCTCCAGGTCTCTCTCTCTCTCTCTCTCTCGTGTTCTCTGTGTTCAAAAGGTTTGGGGATTTGTTTTTGCAAAACCCGAAACCCTAGCTTTTTGAAAGAAGCTATCTAGGTCCGTGTGTGTGTGTATGTGTAGTTTCTATGTGTATCTGTGTATGTGTGTGTTTCCTCTTTCTCTTCATTTTTCAAAAACCTAGATCTAAGAAATTTTGAATAAAATTTCGAAATTTTAGTTATGGCTTGACTAATTTAGTTATGTGCAAATGCCTAACAATAGACAATAATGTGGCTTGAGTATACTCTGATCTTGTTCTTTTTCCTTCATTTCCTGGACCTTAATCTAGTTATGGCTTGACTAGTTTACACTCCCACGTGGTTCTCATTGTTAATGCCTGTATTATGTTGTTTATGGTGTCTTAATACACTCTTGGGGTTTACCATTTGAGGCACAATTGGCAGCTGTATTTGGTTCTTTGAAATAGCACCCATTGTTTATTTGGCAACTGTATTTAAGCTTTTGTACAAGACTTTATACACCTTTTGTAATATGATGTTTTATAGTAGTTTCTACATGTACACATGATATTTGTTCTATAAAAGTAAAGGGAAAAAAACTGTGAAAATTGATGTGGTAAAAACTAACAAATAACAACTAAAGAATCTCTTTTAGATTTGACCAATAGCAACCCTAGCCCTCACACAGTATTCATTCTTGTATGAATTGAAGGTGTTCTGGTAAAGACAAACTGAGTTCATGTGCATATACCAAAACTTCTTCAATCAAATTTCAAAATTTTTTTCAAAATTTCTTAGATCTAGGTTTTTGAAAAATGAAGAGAAAGAGGAAACACACACATACACAGATACACACAGAAACTACACAGACACACGGACCTAGACCGCGTCTTTCAAAAAGCTAGGGTTTCGGGTTTTGCAAAAAAAATCCCCAAACCTTTTGAACACAGAGAACACGAGAGAGAGAGAGAGAGAGAGAGAGAGAGAGAGAGAGAGAGAGGAGAGAGACCTGGAGCATTCGAGCTTCGTCTTCTCCGTTTGACCTGAAACTTCAAAAAGTTAGGGTTAGGGTTTTTGAAAAAGAACACGAAATAGAGAGCAAGATGAAGAAGACGAGTTCGATTGGTACCTAGATCTTCTTCTTCTTCCTCGAATGAGGGTTTCTCGCGTTCTTCGTCTTCTTCGATCGAGTTTCTCTGAATCGCCTCTCTCTCCTCTCTCTCTGGTAAACGTAGAAATGGTTGGAAATGGGTGGCCCTTTGAATTTATAGTGACCGTTAGGAGCAACCCTTGACCTTTAACCCGTAATTGACCCGCGAACTCTCCCTTATTTCCACAAATGCCCGTGGATTAGATCCAACGGCCCGATCGCTTGGTCCGGGATTTTGTTAATTCCGGTGCCCTCGACCGAAGCGATTGATATACATATATATATATATATATATATATATATATATATATATATATAGGGTTTGCTTCACATCCGGATTTTTTTAATTTCGGGACTCATGATCCAAACATTTTTTTGACGATTCGATCTCGTCAATGTAGCCTGTTTTCAGGTCTCGCGAAAAATCTTCAAAATACGAAGGGCTTGATCCAGCGCTGCAAAAATATATATTTACACTTTTGCGAAAATTGCTTGGATCAAGCCCTTCCCGGTATTTTTTTTTTGAAGATTTCCGTGGACCCTTTTGAAAACACCTTCGAACACATTGGACAGATCGATTTTCCAAAATAATTTGCAACACAAAAAAAACATTTTTTCTATTTCCTGAGGTGTGGATAAGAAGATTTCGTATATATATATATATATATATATATATAGTATATATATATACACAAAACTTCTAGTCCACACCTCCCGTTAATAAGAAAAAAGTGATTTTTTTGTGTTGCAAATTATTTTTGGAAAATTGAGTTGCTCAATGTAAAAGTTCCACGCTGAAAATCTTCAAAAAATACCGAAGGGCTTGATCCAAGCAATTTTCGCAAAACCGAAATATATATTTTTTGCGAAAACCGCTGATCAAGCCCTTGCCGGTATTTTTTTGAAGATTTCCGTGGACCCTTGAAAACACTTTCAACACATTGGACGGATCGATCGTCAAAAATGTTTGGATCATGGAGGTCCTGAAACGGAATCCCGCTTTAGAAGCTTTCCTATATATATATATATATATATATATATATATACAACCCACTTTCACATCCAAACTACCTTAACTTATTGCCACGGACCTAGGGTATTTTCGATTTTCCGGACCAAATTTGACGATCAACCGTTAGATGTGTTTAAAAGGTGTTTCAATGGTCACGCGAAGATTTGGCAAAAAAATACTGAAGGGCTGATCGGGTTTTTCACAAAACGCTATAATAGCGTTTTTGTGAAAATGCCCGATCAAGCCCTTCCGGGTATTTTTTTGCCAAATCTTCGCGTTGGACCTTAAAATCACGTTTTAAACACATCTAACGGTTCGGATCGTCAAAATTTGGTCCGGAAAGTGGAGGTCCGTAACTTAATAAAATGCGGGAGTTTGGATAGGAAGTGTGGTGTATATATATATATATATATATATATTTCATTAACGGTCTCCCAAGCCTCTTTGCACACAAAATTCGTGATGTTCTTAGCCAACCAACTGGAGCTATAGAATATGACAAATTAACTTACGGAGATATTATAAGTACCATCCAAAAAGAAGGTTTACGAATGTGTATCGATATGAAAATTAATAAACAAGCTCAAAAAGACAAAATCAAAGCTAAATATGAATTAGGAAATTTCTGCGAACAATATGGTCTTCCTCCAATAGCCCCTTCTAGAAGAACCAACAAAACAACCCTACCTAAAAAATCCCCAACAAACCATATATCCCAAAAATAAATATTATGAAAAAACCAAAATATAACAAAGGCAAAGAAATTCAGAAAACAAAACCCAAAACACAAAATGATAAAAAAGATATCACATGTTTCAACTGTGGTAAAAAAGGTCATTATAAAACAACTTGCAAAGTTAAAAATAAAATAAATCAATTAGAAATTTCAGAAGACAACAAACTAGCCATATTAGAAATATTCAA